>CM042249.1:23502389-23702389 GCA_023566225.1 Romanogobio albipinnatus | reverse complement strand
CTAGGGCTCGCTAAGCCCATGTTCCAGGGCTATGTGTTTTTCAGACAGGCTATCAAAACTATCTTAAATAGTTAAATAACATTCCTTTCTTGATGTGCGTTCACTCTCTTGACTTGAAATCTGAAGGAAAAATACAATCGCGGAAGTTGTTATCATGCAGTCTGCAACGTACTTGGCGCGTTAGTGTGTGTGTGTGTGTGATGCACGGTTCACGCTTATATCCACCGATCGGGCGTGCCAAGTAATAAAAAAAATAACATTCCAATCAACCGCGAGTGGATGAGAGATAAATCATTGTGTTTGTTTGATAAAGATATTTTGCGAGCCTTGTGGGACGAATAATTTCGGTTGCCGTTTCTCACAGGATTTCAAAAAAATTCCTTGTGTAGCCTGTACATCTTTTGTACCATTATAAATGTCAGTTTGGTCAATTTAATGCATCTTTGCTGTATAAAAATATTTATTTATAAAAAAAATAAAAAATAATTAATTAATACATCTTTCTGACCCCAAACTTTTGAACGGTAGCGTATTTTCTGAAGCAGTTCATTGATCAAACTGATTTGCTCAAACAAACTGACGAATCAAGAAATTAATGGAAACAAATCAAACTTCCCAACAGTACTTGATGAGTTGACATAAAAAAACTGACATTTTTCTATTAAAAAAAAGTTACTGTCACACTACTGAAAAATTAATTAGGTTGGTAGCATCACAACTTTTAGTTAGCTACTCGCCAATACTTGTGTGGCGTGACCAAACCTCAGTATTCTACAGCGGTTGTTGATGTAAAAAGGCTCATGGAAAAAATATTTCAGCGGATTTGACAAACCATATTCCAAGGAACAGTTACAAACATTATGCATAATTCGATGCAAATAAGGTCCAAAACAGAAGTTCCCTCATCTAAATTTCTTTTCCGAGTTCATTAAACTTCATATTAGCCTTTAACTGACAATCATCAGCATATCCTGAAAGGCTGACTTCTGGTACACAAGACATTGTATCTTCGAATTATACCCATACAGGCCTGGAAGATGGTGTTTGTACTTTCCCGGGAAATAACCAGAGATAATAACGCCACTCATTTAAGGCCAACCCTGCAAAACCTCGACCAGTACCTGTCTCCCGAGTGTCATAAAGACCCTTTCTTGTTCTGCCTGCATGTCATAACTGGGGTTTGTCATTTGCACACAGCAGTCCTTAATTACAGGCTTTTAAGCTGCACTTCAGGACCACAAGCCTGTGAAAAGTTCTGAAATTTCCTCTCTAGAGGGCTGACAGCAACTGCCGCTAAATGGGTGTAAAGCGGCAAAAAAAATTCAACTCGGCCGACAAATTAGATATGTCTGCGCCAGCCACAGATGGGTGCCGTTAACCTGTCGGGACACAGTGTCACGACATTAACGCACATTGTCTGTGGCTCTCTGTCACTGCTGCGCACCTCAAGCGGTCGGCAGCCTTCATTTAAACTAATGTAATTAGGGGCTCTCTTTGTGCTGAGTGGGTTGAGTCACATGACATTCTCATACATTTGCATAATTCTAGAGTAGTTCAATATCTGCATGCGAAAAAGAAAATAACTCTTGATTCTGTCTCCTTCAGTGTGGGGTCAGTTTAAATAATCACATTTTAGGGACATAATGAAGGGTCATACTTCATCATACACTAATATTTGGACATAACTAAACTCAAGTTTAAAACAGCTTTAAAACGGTCACCTCAAACCAAAACTACAACACCTGAGCCAAAAGAATAATATCACTTGTAGTTCTTCACCCACCTTCATTCTTTGTAAACAGCAGAATGTTACACTGCGAAACATGTATACAGGCCTCAAGGTAGCGCAGCAAGAACAGACAATCTGGTGTTTAGCCCTACACGCCCATTCACATGTGAAACTAGATATTTTACGGCACAGGATGAAGTAAAATTCTCGACAATGTACACTGGAGGAGCAATTTGTGCTGAAACCGAACCTTGAGTGTTTGACCCAGATTTGGCAACAGACAAGTTTAAAATGACCCTGTCTATGAGGGTGTTATCAGACAGTGCTTTTGTTTTTTGTGATAACACTCTTTTCAAAGTCCCCTTTCAGGTTCCTTGCCTTGAAATCTAAAAACATTGTATTTTTGTGTCCTGTAAACTCATCAGTATTTACCTCCTCCATACTGGCTGCATTAGACGAGCTGCATTAAATGTTATGAATGTCGTTCTAATAAGTAAAATAATTAAAGCAATGGGGTTTTTTTTCACCTATACAAAATTCTCTCACAAACCTTAGCCATTCCAGCTTGTCCTTTTCTTCATATCACGCATGGTTTTGTTTTGCATAAATGTCAAACTTGCTGCTTGAAAGCATTTGCATTGATTTACATTGAGGTTTTTAGCATGGCCATTATAAATCTGTCGCCCTCAGGACACCCCTACCCCAGCACTCGCCCACCTATGACATATTTGTTAAGAGCATTTTGGACGTAGGCCAGGAAAAGCCACTTCAGGATTATCTTAAGGTTTAGCAGAAGTGATGAGTGAATTCCGGCTTGAGAAGACATATCAGACTGCAGCTTTAATCTCCCTGCTCACACTTCTCTGCTTTCTTTTTTTATTTCCATATTATTTATTTTATAGTTTCCACCTCCTTTTTCTCTGACCCTTAGAATAGCAATAAGCAGAATGTTTTTGTTATGATTGGCTATACTCTTCATGTGTGGTGGATAATCCTCCAAGTTAAATAATACATCGGTAATCGGTTACAGAGTTGGCTAAAGTTTTTCTTGTTGATGCATTTTCATTGACAATTTAGTCACTAACTGCAACAGAAGGCACTCCATCTTGTCCAGCGGGTTTCCGCTCCTGCGCCACATTCACATCGAGGCTTGGTTTTAATCACTCAGCATGGCACAAGCTACAAAGGTCAAGCCCATTGATTAAGTGGATAAAAGGGTGACTTGTCATCTCTCATACAAGACACATAGATGCTCTATATTTTCCGGCAAGGGACAGTCATTTACACGGCCAGTCCCATGGGGTTTAGAACACATACAGACCTTCTTTAACTTTGCTATTATTTTAAACTATGAAAAGAGTATTTCCAACACCCCTTTTTTAAGCAAAGTATGCCTCAGCCTTCCAGTTGAGGTCAATTTTTTCCTTAAAATTCTTCAGTGGAAAATCACTGTAATGCTTGTCCTGTTGTGACATTTGCTTTTATAATACAACGGCACCAGTAAAATGATAAAATGTGATATTATATAAAAAAAAAGATAATTGGAATAAGCAGTGGCGGTGCTAGGCCGGGGCTTGCTGGAGATATAACCCACAAGAAATTAGCTTATCACCGACGCAGCCCCCCAATATTTTTCGAATGATTTTCCTGTTTTTACTCTCAGCGTTACTTTCATTAAAAATAAAAAAGTAACAAAAAAAGGGTGTGTCTACAATGGTTTTAATGGCGGACTCAGATACAGTGCGCACATTAGGAATAGCGATCATATTAAGCTCCTCATCAACAACAATCATATTAGAAAGCTATGAAATATGAAGCAACTTTAGATACAAGTATCGTTCATCAGAAGATAAACAACAGAGATATTGACCTCATGTAATCTGCTATTGGTGAGCAGACCGTGATCTTTTTGCAGATTCACTCAGATAATATAGATTTTAATATAAATTCTTGCACTCAGTTCGCCATAGCTAGCCTAGTGGTGATGAAAAAATAAAAAGACAAGGTTGTTTAGATTAATAGATTAATGTGTTAAACATGCGTCTTTGACCGTTGCATCTCGTATGCTTTTTCAGTTTCTCTCACTGCACTTTAAAACACTGTGTCAAGTTCAACTTTTGAAAACACATCTTGATTTAAAAGCACAAGCTTGTTCCTTAATTTAGCTTACAGCTGTTTTAAAACCCTATATAATATATACATAGACATAATAAATATGTACGCCTATGTCTATGCATGGGTGCCACGGGTGTGTGCAGACAGGAAGACGAAGACAGGTAAATACAGTTCTCAAACGTGGTTTAATTCAAAGTACTCACAAAGTAGGCAGACATGCAATAGCACAACACATCTAACATAACGGTGACCAGTCAAGGAGCGCAGGAGAAGGAACAACTTAAATGGTGAACACAAACAAGATGATGATTAAACAGACACAGCTGAACTAAATTAACTCAATGGTGGTAACCAGGGAGACAGACGAGTGGCGGGAAACTGAACAAAAAAACATGTGACATATGAAAACAAACTTAAAGTCCACGAACAAAACTAAACAGAATGGTGACAATGGGACTGCAAGTCGACTTGTTTTAACAACCCGTTATTGATTCAAAGAGCTGATAAGGTAATAATAAAGGTGTTAAGCAAAATTGAAGAAAAAAAAAAAGGTGCTTAGTAACTGTGTACACTTTATAATCTGACCTTGTAAATGTACAGTTTAAAGGCCCCCTGAAATTTTGACTATGACTATGTTAGCCTTTACGCTGCATTCACACGGGGCGTCGGCATTAACGCTTGGCTGAAGCTTCGTGCTGATGCGACCGTCATAGTGACAACAGCCAATCACACGTCTGCTCTGGGGTTGCATGAACGCAATTGGCTAGCGTCTGCTCTAGGGTATTTGCATAGGGCGATCTGATTGGATGACGCCTGCGTTGGCGCTTGAAAGTTGAGAAATCTTCAACTTCTGCCGCTTGCAACACGAGTGAAGCGACGCGACGGAACCCACAATTCAGTTCGGCAACGCATGACGTCACCCATTCAAAGTAAATGAGAAGCGTTAACGTCGACGCCCCATGTGAATGCAGCGTTAAGGTTATGAATAAGCTGGTGTGTTCCAAAACAATGACAAAATTCGCATTTAGGAGATATAGGCATCCAAAACTTAGTCTCTCACCTCCGTTAAAATGAATCACAGATTTTGATGGTCATCATCGCAGACTTCATCTTCTCATCACATCTTACATTATAAATAGATGCTGAAGCTGCGTCTGAAAACGGTCAGATATTCACACATTTACTAATTTCTACATGATGAACGGCACATAGCGCACTATACATGCAATTGAAACGATTCAGACATGTAATGCTTTCAGTTGAGGCGAATGAAGTCTGCTTTCACGTTAGTTTCACACGTACCGCACACACATAACGTTACACACACACCAACGGCTCTGGTCTAAAGTTAGACTAATGTTAGATACACAAGGGCGCAGCGCGGATCATATGCGCGAGTCGGTGCAGACAACGAAACATATCGGACCCATTTAAATTCTGCACAGAATGCTGTATTTCAAAGCGATATGGAGGAGAATATGATGATAAACGGTTAGAGATTAGGAGGAAACTAGCTTTACCAAACAGAAAGGCTCTAGTCAAACTGTGGTATTAACTAAACGCTATTGGCCGTTTCAAAAAAGGGGAGGAGCTGCTAACAGCTGGAGCCGTTTCAGGGGAAATTACGTCAACACATTGAATAATGCTGCGTGTTTCAAAGCACTTCAGTGGGCCTTTAAGGTAAAATAGAAAATTAAATAGGTAAAATGCAATGAATACAGGGTATTGAAGTTGAGCACTCCCTTAGCACCCCCAAGAAAAAAAAGGAATAAGCAATTCCTCAGCCAAGTAATGGCAAATTTACATAATTTCATCATAATTACATAATTATTTAAATAATTCATATTATTTATTTTTAATAATAAATATTAAGGCCTGGGGCTGGTTGCATAAATCGCTAAGACTAGTCTTACAAGTTAGACATACATTGTTTTTTTTAAGTCGAAGACATGAAGTTCATAATTTTTTTTAATCAGTTACATAAAAACATAGACTGGCCTAATTTGATACGAAAAGTAAGACTGAATGCCACTTGCCTAACTGCTAGTGGCTCATACTAGATCTTAAGACACTGTCTTAACATAATGGCTTAGTTTATGCAACTGGCCCCTGGTTTCACAGACAAGGCTTAGATTAAGGCAGGATAAGTTTACTAATATATAATATAATTAACATAACATACATAAAAACCATACCATATCATAGCATATAACATAACATGCTATAATCAATATATAATAGTATTTATTAATCATGTTTAACAATAATTATTCTTAACAAACCATACATCATTTACATAGAATCAAGCTTATACAATTTGAAAATAAAAAATAATTTAAGTTAGGAATACACATCAATACAAATCTCAATTTTGTCCACTGGCAATAAACATGACAATTTTAATGAAAAAGTTTGCTTCTCGCAAATCTCAAGCAAAATGTAATTTTATCCACAGAACTTTTAATTTATTTTTTCTTATTAAATCACAATATTACAGACAATGGCCAAAGTCTGATTACAGAATGGAAACTGTACAATTGTCCACATGAATAGCTGGTAATGCAACTGCATGAAGACAATTCCAAGATAGTGTTTCAGCATTGTCCATCTCTATTTCTGACCCTGAGGCCCAAGCTACTCAGCCTTGTTCTCATCGATTGGTGTCAGTTGGCCATTGCTATGACAACTGAAATGCCCTCTGGGTTACTATGACATCATACCCCCTTTGACCTTGTCCTCACATAAGTCCGTACAATAGAGAGTATGTGAAAAGACATTCAAGGTTTTTTTTTTTTTTTTTGTGCACGATTGGTGGCACTGACACAGATATTCCTCAATGAGGAGAGAGAGAAAGAGAGCTCTCCATCCCTCTACAACAGCAAACACTTCATGCGTTTCTCTCAGCCCTGGGGACCCATAATAGAAACCCAGAGGCCTATTTAAAATTTCATCTGATCCTATTAATTATTGTGAAAAGTGTGTGTCAAACTCAGGTTGATGGTAGTCAAGCTCTTCCTGCCATTTTGGGGAGATAAGATGTCAGTTATCTCTTTGGGAGGTTAATAGACCAACCACATAATCCTTTCCCTTCTCTGCAGATTTTGTGGTATTTGCATTTGGTAAGCTGATATGGTCATTCACTTGAGAGTGTGACTGCATTCCTAATGAATTTCCACACCGCCTAAACCCAAACGAGAGGACAGGAAGAATCTCCACTCTCATTCATTATCTGTCTTCAGACGTCCTCTCACATATGCTGCCACCTCTTCTGTTCACTTTTTTCTTTCATCCATCCTCATCACCTGATTCTTGACAAACAGAGAATCCTTTACAAGGACCAGTTGCTTAACTTTGGAGATTAATTAAATGTGTTTAATGTCGTTAAAGACAAAGAGTGTTATTTCTGCACCACTAGCGGCATCGAAAAGAATTACAAAAATAACGTCTGTTGTCAGACAAGTTTCAAACCCTCCCCCGTCTGCCTGTTTGAATAAACATGTAGCTCTGCCCCAAACTCACGGCAGTTGTTATTTTTCCTGTATCTGAATTTGTAGAGCATGCCAAGGATGTGGGTTTGATTCCCATGGAAGACGTAGTGATAAAAATTTGCCTTGGATAAAAGTCTCTGTCAAATGCATAAAATGTAAATGTTATGTCATTCCCAGACAGATACGTCAAAATAACAGATTGCAATATCGGTTGGTGCCACTAGTGGTGCATATAAATCTCTGTGACATTATTTTACATTTCATTTATGCATTTGTAGACATTTTATCAAGTTGCATGCATTCCTTGGGACTGAACCATTACAAAAATTTTTTTACTTCTAATAATTATTTCATTTATTACTACAGTACTTTTAACATCAAAATATTTATAAATCATGTTAATGCGAAAAAAAATCATAAATCATAAATAAATATTTAAATATAGTGACAAATATTTATTTAATGATACCCATAACCACATATAATACAAACAAATGGATTATACTGTACAATTTTATACTGTACAAAGTTTGGGGTAAGTGTGATTTTTTTTAAGAAAATATTTTATTCAGCATAGGTTATAATAAATTGGTTTAAAAGAGGCTTTTATAATGTTACAAATGTTTTTGAATTCAAATGAATGCTGTTCTTTTGAACTTTCTATTAAACCCACAAAATATTAAGCAGCACTACTGGTTTCAACATTGATAAGTATAGTTAACATTTCTTGAGCAGGAAATCGTCATATTAGAGAGATTTCTGAAGGATCATGTGACACTGAAAACTGGAGTAATGGATTTTGAATATTTAGCTTTGCGATCACATTAATCAATACAGCTTTTTTTTTTTTACCTTGGTGAACATAAGAGACTTCTTTCAAAAACATTAAAAAACAGTTACCAGACATAATCACATCCAAAACAATAGGAGGGAAACGTTTCGTAGCATACAAGATTGCAGCCAGTAACTGCAGGCGTAGTCAGTTGTGAGAACACTTCAGTTTCCAAACATTGTCAAGGAGCTCTGATCAAGGGCTTGCTGTGCTTCTAAATAAACAATGACAAAATGATGGCTATTAACCCCGGCTACCTCATTTACTGCCCAATTGGTTTAAAAAGACTGTTCATGGACTAATTCCTGTGAAAAAAGAAGAAGTAAAACGCACCTAGTTGAATTTTCAAAGTCATTTACGAGTACAATGAGAGCAGACACAGAACATTCCATGCCTGTTTTATTAGCATTATTATTGTAAAAAAAAACAAAAAAAAAATTATAACGTGTGTGGACATGCAAATGCAATTGTGTCTTCCAACATCTGCCCATTTTAATGGATTTATCAAAATTAGGCAACACAGGGATATTTTAATGCTGCGATCATTGAGGTAAGAGTATGTTTGCCCTTCAATCAGACGGTGCCAGAAAAACAAAAATCAACATCAACAGTCGTTTCATTCTCTCTTCTGACATGTTCACTAAAGCTAAAAGACATTCCTATAATTCAAGGTGAACCCCTTATGCATATTCATAAGGGCCATTACCTTGAAGAGGAATGTCAAAACTCACCAGAAGGAGCATGCTTTGTTTTTCCAAGGATAAATGTGTACATGTTTGTGTTATTATGATGACACTCTTTCAAGTTTACACAAAACAAAAACTGCTTGCATATCAGTATATGATGAACCCTCCTATACTCTGCCTCTCATATGCACAAATAAGTGTTGTAGCCGCTGAATAGCTGTCAACTATTCATCAATGATTTATCATTCTACCTGTAGTTCTTACTATAACAATGGGCAGACAGCATCCTTCCCAGAATTCTTAGCGCCTTGACCCCCTGATAAAAGTGTTTGATTTTATTTATACATTTGAAGCACACCAACGTCTGTCACAACTCACCCCAAGTACCTCATAAAAACTAATTTAACAGATCAAGTGAGTAATTGTAGTTCTGTTAGCTTGTTTGATCAACAACGCGCCTGAACATACCTCGTTTTCAGGCCAGCACGTACAAATGCATTTGCTATTTAAACGTGGCGCAGGACGTGAAAATGCCAACTGCGTCAGGCTGAAACGAGCAAAAAATACTTGTGTCGCCTGTATGATAGGGCTCTTTGTCTCACCCACAATGTGAAAAAACTAGTTTATTAAATGTTTTTTTTTTTAAAAGGTTAAGTTATATTTACCAGAGGTCGACCATCGATAGTGGATTTTACCGATACCGGTAACTAAGTTGGACTGCACCTGCCGATAACCGATTAATCGGCCGATAGTTTTTAAAATGGATACTGGATAAAAAAAAACATAAGTAAAACAGTGCTGATCTTTATAACAAGAGATAAAAAAACTGTACTGATCCATGAAAATGTGCTAAATTAATATTAAAATGTATTAACTGAAAAAAATGTAAAATGTGTACCTTGACTGCAATGTAAGTCGCTTTGGATAAAAGCGTCTGCCAAATGCATAAATGTAAATGTAAAATGAGAAGTTCTAACAGAACAAATTCTTCAGAAAATCATTTAAACATTCAAATATTAACAATAAACAAAAATTTTTACAGCATTTATGTATCTAGGTTCATGTCAATACAAGTTTGTTCATAATACATGCATACATACATACTGTTAAAAAGGTGGGGCCCATAAGACTTTTTCAATGTTTTTGAAAGAACTCTCTTATGCCCACCAAGGCTGCATTTATTTGATCAAATATACAGGGAAAACAGTAATATTGTAAAACATTATTACAATTTAAAACAACTGATTTCCTATTCTAAATGTACTTTATTCCTGTGATGGCAAAGCTGAATTTTCAGTCTTCGGTTTCACATGATCCTATAGAAATCGTTCTAATATGCTGATTGTGTGTTCAAGAAACATTTCTTATTATCAATGTTGAAAACAGTTGTGCGCAATGTTTTTATAATCTCTGATGAAAGTTCAAAAGAACAGCATTTCAAATAGAAATCTTTTGTAACATTATAAATGTATTTGCCGTCACGTTTAATCAATTGAATGCATCCTTCCTAAGTAAGAAAAAAAAGTACAAACCTCAGATTTTTAGTACAGTGTATATACATAAATAAAACATGTAATGCTAATTTATACAACTTTAAATGGTAAAAATGTATTAGTGTACAAATGTACATTAACCAAGATTTATTAATGCCGTAAAAGCACTGTACATTTTTATTTTGTCTAAATTCACACTGCACTTTTTCTCAATGAATATTCTGTATCGCTTGTGCACATGTCTCATTATGTTGTGTTGCAAAGCAGCGTTTCACATACGGGATAGTTAAAAGTACAATGTAGATTTGTTTAAAAACACCTTACGAGCTTCAAAGATCACCTCACAGGATCTAGCCCAGCATGGAATCAGTCCACATGTGTGAAGCGTGCCCAGACTGAACCACACCACATTTTCAGCCCCTGTTCAACAGCTCTAGACTCTCGACGACTGTCTCGACCCTTCCCCCATTCCTCTCTCAGACAGAATTACAAGCCATTACACACCTGTCTGGACACAGATGAACTTGAACAATAATCCCAGGTCACAGGCTGAGCCCACTCGAGCGCCTGGAACTGGCTTTTGAAGGAACTTCTAACATTCTTCCACAGCTTAAGAGCTGGTGTAGTATATAGTGACAGAGCCAGATGCATTTACGCCAGGACATATCGCTGTACTTTGTCTACACAAACGCCACTTGAGGCTTTTCTGTGACAATGAAAACACAAGATTATTATTTAGTTTTATAGGATAGTTCAGATAGCATCATTTTCTTGTTGAATATATTTTGATATGATATTCAAATATACTAAGATACAGTATATATAAAAAAAAATAAAAAAAAACCTTGAAATGATTTTCCCTCTAAAATATCAAGTCAAATGAGAAAACAATATAAAAGGATATTTATATAAAGAGCCTTGACTATAACAGAGAGCTCAGAATTTAAATGTACTTTAATGGTCTAAGTTCTGAGTTTTCATCTGAAATTAATTATTCCTGTATTCCTCATATTAATCCTGACATTTACACATCCAAAACTGTCAATATGCTCAGTCTGCTTGAATAAATGGCATGACACTCTTCAACAATTGGGGCTTTAATTGGGGAGAGGTTAATTCTCTCTTTAAACCTTAAAATTAAACCTCTGCCACCAATGTAACTAGATAACATTTCACCCAGAATGTGACTTTCACATCCTCTCGAACTCCTAATTAAAAGTAAACTCCTCCTAGATTCTGGCATTGAAATGCTTGCAAATCAGCACAACTGCAGAAAACACCTTACATAGATGTCAGCCTCCAAACTGGTAACACTTACCTCCAGTGGTAACAACACTGGTATTTTTTTCCCTATTGCTTTATTTTTATTTTATTCATTTATTTATGTTTAATTAATTATTCATTTAACCTGTACAAAAAGTCTTGCAAAAATATTAATGGTATAAGTTTATTTAAAGGGTTAGTTCACCCAAAAATGAAAATTCTGTCATTAATTCCTCACCCCCATGCCGTTCCAAACCTGTAAGACATCTTCAGAACACAAATTAAGATGTTTTTGATGAAACCAGAGAGCTCTCTGACCCCTCCATAGACAGCTATTTAATTAACACTTTCAAGGCCCAGAAAGGTAGTCAAGACATTGTTAAAATCATCCATGTGACTCCAGTGGTTCAACCTTAATGTTACGAAGCGACGAGAATACTTTTTGTGCGCAAAAACCAAACAAAAACAACGACTTTATTCAACAATTTCGTCTAGCCTGTGTCAGACACTTATGCTGTTGACGCAGAAACAGTGAAGTGCTTCCTAGTTCTACAACAGAACGACTCGTGCACATGCGTCATGGTGCTCACATGAACAGCGTTGACCAATGGTAAGCCGGCATTGTTGAAGTAATGCACTGTTTACACTACATCAACAGCGTAAGAGCCTAGAAGACACAGGCTAGAATAAATTGTCCTAAACTTCATAAAATTAAGGCCGAACCACTGGAGTCACATGGACTGTTTTAACAAAGTCTTTACTATCTTTCTGGGCCTTGAAAGTTTTAATTAAACAGCCGTCTATGGAGGGTCAGAGAGCTCTTGGATTTCATCAAAAATATCTTAATTTGTGTTCTGAAGATGAACAAAGGTCTTACGGGTTTGGAACGACATGAGGGTGAGTAATTAATGACATAATTAAAATTTTTGGGTGAACTAACCCTTTAATGCTAGATAAATGACCAAATAAATCATAATCACATATAAAAAGTATTTGCTGAGAAAAGCCCCTAAATGAGAACATGTAAATTATTGCTAGAATTTTTCACATTCATGTTAACTTTTTATTTTCACTCAAATTGTCATGCTTATAATAGAATGGGGGAATGGGGGAATAATGGGGGAAAAAAATCTAAAAGTGTTCAAAATAAGGGCTGGGCGCTAAAACGATAACGATATGTATCGCGATAGACACGTAATCGATATCAATAAAAAAAGCGTTCAATAATTTTTTTTTTTTTTTGTCGGAAGAAACCAGAGTTTGCGAAGCAAGTTTGGTTGCATGAACAAGATACTCGCTCTGGTAACCTAGCGTAGGGAGTGACATGCTAACAGCCAATCATGTAGCATGCTATATCGTCTCGTGTTGGATTCTTCAGTAACAGAACCGGCGTGGGGTGACAAGTGAGTGCCGCAGCGAGCTAGGAAATTGTTAATAAAACAGGAAAACAAGTCAGCTCGCCAGTAAGTCTTACCGTAGTCAGACCAAATTTGTTTTACCACCTTAAGCCTTGTTAATACTTTCGTCTGGCTCTGCAGCGCGAGGCTCGCGCGCGCCTCGTCCGTTTGGGGGCGTGTTTATACTCGACGCGCTTTCCGTTGTACTATTCTTTGAAACGACATGGAGGTTCTCTGCATCAGTGCCTTATGACAAAGCATCTAAACGTTACAAAGAAATAACGGAGGCACTGCACCTTAATGTGAGAGATAACTGTTAAGTGTTCATTGTGATTTTAGACTTATGTTTACATTTGAATTATTTGAGTGTTTTCTATGGTTGTGTTGACATTTCTGCCTTTATAACTGAGGGGATTATAATCAGAGGAAGGTTAAGTTTGAAATAAAAATCGGTCCTTATTTTAAATAGCTCATAAAAATATCAATAATTATCGGATATCGACTGATATGAAACCCTTATATCGTGATACAGTTTTCAGCCATATCGCCCAGCCCTATTCTAAATATATTGAACACGTTAACAATATTTAACACAATTTACATCTCCTGGCAGTCAGTGGTACGCGAGACAACTTGCGCTAAAAGAGTAACCCCCGACGCTACGTTTTGTTTTGCTCTATCCTTTGCGCTCCTGTGTTTGTCAATACGCATGCGTCAAGGGTTCAAGGGTTATTCTTTTAGCACAAGCGACTCGCGTACCGCTGACCACCGGAAGCTAGGTATTTTAGTCTATAAAGTTTTAAATATGGATATTTTTCTTACACAAACACGCCACTTCGCTTCAGAAGGCCTTTATTAACCCCATTCATTTTTGGGTGAACTAACACTTTAAGTGTTTTTAAAGTGTATTATGATAAGTGTATTATTATTTTTTGTATTTTTCTATATATCTATCAGTGGTCAGGAACCTTTTTTGACCAAAGAGCCAATTTTTCATTTTTGGTTAATGCCTCAGAGTCTAAATAGAGTCAGATAGCCACTGTATCATTAGAACATTTCTAAGGTGACACAGCTGTGCTTGCTTTGGACTTGCTGTCTAACATTCATCAATTTGTCAACTTGATTCCCAGCTCATCTCTCTTACTTCTGAGGTCAGAGGTCATCACAGATATGTCAGTGTTTCATGTCATTTTCTTGACATACAACCAGCTGTCCAGACTGCCGTACACATTTTTGTAAGAGGGGGCATCTTAATGAGAAAACAGCTTCTTTTAATTAAAGAAATAATACTTTTTTAATTATTTTGCAGAACAGATAAACCCACAAGGCATTCACAAACATGACGCAGGGCTTTAGGAAAAAGAAACTCTCAGAGAAACAAACAAACACAAGCCTTACTTGTGTGTAAGAGGCATTTCTACAAACTCAGGGATGGTATGGAGCCTCTCTTGTTCGAAGAGGTCAAAGGTTATGTTAACTTTGGGAATATCATCAGGGCTGCTGTGCCCCTCGGGGAAGTAAACTTGACCCACCTCTGACCCCCACAATACGAGTTGGCTCGGGAGATCACGGCCAAGCAGCCTGTCTGCTTATTGTCAGTGGTTTAACATCCCCTCCGTCATCATCAATCAGACAGCCATTTTTCCCAACCCCCTAATCAGCGCTGCCATCAATAAACACACCACTGATTTACCATTCAGCGACCGCCATGTCCACAGCACACCTCACATTAATCATAGACATTATGCCAAAGTATTTGGACTGTCAGGGAAGTCTTAAATTATTTGATAAAACTGTAAAAATAAAGCTCATATTATTCAGTGCGTAATTTTATCCAAAAGCGTACATTCTGTTTTAAAAAGCAGCTTTAGACTGAGATTAGTTAATCCTCTATTAAATGAAAAGCGCTAGAAATAATGGCACGGCTATTCATATCTAAGGCTATTAAAAGCACACAATCCTATTCTATGATTGTTATTCTAGTTCTCTAAACCTTTCATAACACAGAATATCCCTGTAGAAGATGGATTTTTTTTCCCAAGATATCAAAACTAGTATGAGAAGTCCCTTCAGCAAGTGGACAGAAGCTGAGACCTATCCACAGCAGAGCATTTATCAGCCCCCTAAGTGGCTGTAACAAAAGCAATGCTCCCTGGGAGAGAACCTGACAGCAGTTTTCCCCCTTATCGATCGCCACGCTCGCTCTGAGTGCTCCAGTTTATGACAAAAGAGTTCACGACACCGCAGTCAGAAAGTCAATACCGTGATAAATACTCTCCTTCTGTCGGTCCCTTGTCCAGCACTTTACCAGGCATTTGCCATGACAGTTATTACGGCTGCAGTAAATCTGTGGCCAGTAGAGAAGAAAAAGAGAAGGAGAGTGAGAGAGAGAGAAAGGCAGAGAGGGGGGAGGTTGGGAATTCCACTGCCAAATTTATGAACCCAGGATACTGTTTACTTAATTTAAAGACTCACCACACAGGGTCAGTCAGTCAGTTAGATCTGAGGATTTGAAGGGATGTGTATGTCCACAGTTTAAAGGAATAGTTCACCCCCAAAAAATATTAAATTCACTATTCAATATATGGTTTATATATATATACAGTGAGGAAAATAAGTATTTGAACACCCTGCTATTTTGCAAGTTCTCCCACTTACAAATCATGGAGGGGTCTGAAATTGTCATTGTAGGTGCATGTCCACTGTGAGAGACATAATCTAAAAACAAAATACAGAAATCACAATGTATGATTTTTTAACTATTTATTTGTATGATACAAATGCAAATAAGTATTTGAACACCTGAGAAAATCATTGTTAATATTTGGTACAGTAGCCTTTGTTTGCAATTACAGAGGTCAAACGTTTCCTGTAGTTTTTCACCAGGTTTGCACACACTGCAGGAGGGATTTTGGCCCACTCCTCCACACAGATCTTCTCTAGATCAGTCAGGTTTCTGGCCTGTCGCTGAGAAACACAGAGTTTGAGCTCCCTCCAAAGATTCTCTATTGGGTTTAGGTCTGGAGACTGGCTAGGCCACGCCAGAACCTTGATATGCTTCTTACAGAGCCACTCCTTGGTTATCCTGGCTGTGTGCTTCGGGTTATTGTCATGTTGGAAGACCCAACCTTGACCCATCTTCAATGCTCTAACTGAGGGAAGGAGGTTGTTCCCCAAAATCTCGCAATACATGGCCCCGGTCATCCTCTCCTTAATACAGTGCAGTCGCCCTGTCCCATGTGCAGAAAAACACCCCCAAAGCATGATGCTACCACCCCCATGCTTCACAGCAGGGATGGTGTTCTTGGGATGGTACTCATCATTCTTCTTCCTCCAAACACGTTTGGTGGAATTATGACTAAAAAGTTCTATTTTGGTCTCATCTGACCACATGACTTTCTCCCATGACTCCTCTGGATCATCCAAATGGTCATTGGCAAACTTAAGACGGGCCTTGACATGTGCTGGTTTAAGCAGGGGAACCTTCAGGTGTCTTTATGCAGCTAACGACCTCAAACAGGTGCATCTAATTTAGGATAATACATGGAGTGGAGGTGGACATTTTAAAGGCAGACTAACAGGTCTTTGAGGGTCAGAATTCTAGCTGATAGACAGGTGTTCAAATACTTATTTGCAGCTGTATCATACAAATAAATAGTTAAAAAATCATATATTGTGATTTCTGGATTTTTTTTTAGATTATGTCTCTCACAGTGGACATGCACCTACGATGACAATTTCAGACACCTCCATGATTTCCAAGTGGGAAAACTTGCAAAATAGCAGGGTGTTCAAATACTTATTTTCCTCACTGTGTATATATATATATATATATATACAATCAAATTGTGATTTCTGGATATTTTTTTTAGATCATGTCTCTCACAGTGGACATGCACCTACAATGACAATTTCAGACCCCTCCATGATTTCCAAGGGGGAGAACTTGCAAAATAGCAGGGTGTTCAAATACTTATTTTCCTCACTGTGTGTGTGTGTGTATATATATATATATATATATATATATATATATATATATATATATATATATATATATATATATATATATATATATATATATATATATATATAATTATTATTATTATTATAATAATACATTCACCTAAAGGATTATTGGGAACACCATACTAATACTGTGTTTGACCCCCTTTCGCCTTCAGAACTGCCTTAATTCTACGTGGCATTGATTCAACAAGGTGCTGAAAGCATTCTTTAGAAATGTTGGCCCATATTGATAGGATAGCATCTTGCAGTTGATGGAGATTTGTGGGATGCACATCCAGGGCACGAAGCTCCCGTTCCACCACATCCCAAAGATGCTCTATTGGGTTGAGATCTGGTGACTGTGGGGGCCATTTTCGTACAGTGAACTCATTGTCATGTTCAAGAAACCAATTTAAAATGATTCAAGGTTTTGTTTTTGTTTTTGTTTTTTTCTCGACATGCATTTCTCTCGACATGCGTGCATTATCCTGCTGGAAGTAGCCATCAGAGGATGGGGGTACGTGGTGGTCATAAAGGGATGGACATGGTCAGAAACAATGCTCAGGTAGGCTGTGGCATTTAAACAATGCCCAATTGGCACTAAGGGGCCTAAAGTGCGCGAAGAAAACATCCCCCACACCATTACACCACCACCACCACCAGCCTGCACAGTGGCAACAAGGCATGATGGATCCATGTTCTCATTCTGTTTACGCCAAATTCTGACTCTACCATCTGAATGTCTCAACAGAAATCGAGACTCATCAGACCAGGCAACATTTTTCCAGTCTTCAAATGTCCAATTTTGGTGAGCTCGTGCAAATTGTAGCCTCTTTTTCCTATTTGTAGTGGAGATGAGTGGTACCCGGTGGGGTCTTCTGCTGTTGTAGTTCATCCGCCTCAAGGTTGTGCGTGTTGTGGCTTCACAAATGCTTTGCTGCATACCTCGGTTGTAACGAGTGGTTATTTCAGTCAAAGTTGCTCTTCTATCAGCTTGAATCAGTCGGCCCATTCTCCTCTGACCTCTAGCATCAACAAGGCATTTTGGCCCACAGGACTGCCGCATACTGGATGTTTTTCCCTTTTCACACCATTCTTTGTAAACCCTAGAAATGGTTGTGTGTGAAAATCCCAGTAACTGAGCAGATTGTGAAATACTCAGACCGGCCCGTCTGGCACCAACAACCATGCCACGCTCAAAATTGCTTAAATCACCTTTCTTTCCTATTCTGACATTCAGTTTGGAGTTCAGGAGATTGTCTTGACCAGGACCACACCCCTAAATGCATTGAAGCAACTGCCTTGTGACTGGTTAATTAGATAATTGTATTAATGAGAAATTGAACAGGTGTTCCTAATAATTCTTTAGGTGAGTGTAAATGTAATAGTGCAACATTTATATGGACTTTTTGTATACAGTCAAAAAAAAAATATTCAGACACCAGATATATATATTTTTTTACAAGTGGGTGCAGGACACTATAGTTCATTTATGTAAGTATAGCTAAATTAAGGATAGCAAAATAAAGTAAACATACAGTGGACGACCAGTAAAAATTTATAAAAATGTGGGACCAAAATTGGGACACTGAGTGTTTTGCTTAAGTGTTTATTCTTTAATTGCTAATGCGACCATTTACACCATAGAGTGAACAAAATTAAACATTGCTTGGTAATTGGTTGACCTAAATTGGTATTATCTAATTGTGTACTTAAATTTAACAGCTGACAGCTGATTAGTTTATTTTAATCCATTACATACATTTCTATAAAAGTTATCTTACATTATCAAGATACATTTGTTCTGACACAGTTTAACTTGAGTTCTTGTCACATTTTATTACCATTTATTATTTACCATAATTATATAAATTACGCACGAGTTGAGTCCAAGTCTTCTAAAGCACCAACAAATTCATTTTTTCCCAACAAGTGAACATATGAAGTTCAACCCACTGACTCAATTTCCTGGCTCTCTGGAAGAAAAGAATGTCAGTGAATGGTTTAAACTTTTGGTTTAAGGCTTCAGAAGACTTGGAATATAAAGAAATAAAGAAAATCATACACATTCGAAATGTCATAAGAGTAGATAAATAATGTGAACTATTAATTTAAGGAATGCATCTTTTTCACTGTGGGTTTCCTGTGTAGACTAATTTATATTATAATATTAATATATTATGTTCCATCACTTGCAAAGTAACAACTGTTAGCTCTTATTTTAAATTGAAATTAATGGAAATCTTCCATTTACGCTTAAAAGATTTTCTTTCATAGAAACGTGACATTTCAGCCTGTTTGCCGTTTAAGGGAATTAATGTAACACTACATACATGTTTATGGTATTAATATTCTCAGGGACACTTGTTTTATTTGAATATTTTATTTTTATTTAGTACATTTTCAGAGAGACAGCTAAACCCTAATCCAAAATAAATCCGGTTAATTTTAAAATGGCCATGTCCCTCTGCTTGGAATAACATTAATCAATACAGAAGATTATGCCGATGGAAATTAAGTTGTTATGTAAAATGCCCCATTCCTGTACCAGATTAATATAACCTTGCATATTTATACATCTGATATTGTGAAGAAAATCACATTACACTGTGTAACCTCAAAAACCTGCTAAGTGTCTTGCAAAAGAAATGTATCACATGGAGATTACTACTTTACAGAGCACATCGCAAGAGCTGCTCATATAACGTATGGCTAAAACCTTCCTGGAGCTATAGAGAGATCATGGAAACAGGGGCTGTCCAGAAATGACAGGTCTGAGATCAAATCCATCCCTGAGGAGTGAACTATCACACTGGATTTATTCCAGCAGGGTGGTGTGTAAATACCTGGAACAGGTTCCTGTCGTGAACACAGACCTTCCAAATGCGAACAGCAGTCAAAACAGAACCATGCTGTTAAAGGGAGGGAGTGTATACCGAGGAATGAACATTTGCTGACTCATTTCTGTAATTTAACAACCAGGTCGAACTAAACAGCATGTGTATCTCATCAGGGAGTATATTTATTCCTAAACAGGTTTTAAAGGAATAGTTCACACAGAAACAAAAGTTCTGTCATCATTTACTCACCATGTTTTTTTTTTTCCCCATTTGTAGAAAAATTTATTTTTGAAGTATTTTAAGCTACATTACAATTAAAAAGCACTATAAAAACAAAAGTACACAATATTCTACTGAAGTCTTCTGATGCCAGTACAATATCTTCATATGAAGAACAGGCCAAAATTCTATAAAAATGTTTGCTGAAGATCTGAGAAGAACTAAGTTAAATGGACTGCAAAAATATTGCAATGAGGCCATTTGACACGATATATTTATATAAAAAGCATAGGTTCTTGTGTGTCACTGACATGAATGGTGTCATATTTGTGAGCCAAAGCAAATGGGAAGATCTTCAATGAATAATGAATAACAATAATAATTATAATACTTTTGCACTTTAAATTATTAAATTATTACTTTAAATTAGTATTATTTCCAATATAATTATCCAAACAATTACTTAAAAATATTTGTCAATGTTGGTGCCAATAGCCTTGTGGATAGCAACGCAACAACGCCTCCGGCAACCCAAGTTTGATTCCCAGCTCAAGGTCCTATGCCGATCCCGTTCCCCCCTCTCTCCTTCCAACACTTTCCTGTCAAATCTCTACTGTCGTATCCAATAAAGGTACAAAAAGGATAATAATAATAATAATAATAATAATAATAATAATAATAATAATAATAAATAAAAAATAAAATATATATATATATAAGTGATGGGAATCGATTAAAAATGTTTTACTAATTAATCCCATTTTTTCTGTAATTAATCATGATTAATCGCAATTAAAAACATTGGAGTTTTTAATATTTTGATATTGTAATAATTTCAGTTACTCTCCAAATTAATGAAGAAACAATTTAAAGACAGCATATTTTAAATATTTATTGTAATGGCATCTTTTTATGAATGAAGGCCAGTATAACTGATACTAATGTCTCTATTAGGCTTTAATTATTATTATTTTAAACGTTTAATTTAAGTGAACTTAAAACAATCTTTACATAAACACATTATAATAAATGTTTTATTTACCCATGGCCTTCCCTAGGATAGACATAGCCTACACATAAATGTAATAGTTATCAAACACCTTTCTTAACTGCATAAATAATAAATTAAATACAGATTAATCATCATTAAAGCTACACTGTGTGATATTTTCCCCCATCTAGCGGTGAAAAGATATATGACCATCCAGTAAATATTAGGTTCTGTTCCTCCCAATTCCGGTTTCGTTTTAACTCCTACGGTGGCCGTTTTAGTCCAAGATTAACATGGCTTCCAGTTCAATCCAGACACGGTGCCATCGAGTGTTAAAACGCGAAAGGCGAAGCTTGAATTTACGGGTATGTCCCTCTTTGGATAATGTACTTTCAAGATGGAGGGGCAACATGGCGACCCCCATTCGAACCCCTTACCCGTATGTATTTTCAATGGCATATTATAAACTTACGAGAATACTTTATTACTTGAAAGAAGTAAATATACATTAATGAGCACATATATTTTTGAAAGAACTAAGTGTTTTTAGCTAAGAATAAACTAAAAAAGTTACACAGTGTAGCTTTAAAGCTACAATTTTCTCTGTTCCCTTTGTTCTTTGAAGAACATTAATGACAGACATCATCAGTGCTGCTGTCACTTTAAGATCGGCCGCTGCCGAGCATGGATCCGCGTGGATCTCACGCGCTGTCACGGAAATCTCATTTTCTCACAAGTTCTTTTAAGATGTTATTTAACTAATTTAAGACCACTAGTATGGCAAAATGATCTGTGTTGTTGTTATTGTTTGTTCAAGAGCAAAAGAGAACTCGATGTGTGCAAGAGACTGACGCGAGTCTGTGCGTTGAGTGTGTGTGTGTGTCAGGGTGTCCCTCAATGAGCCGATTGAGACGCACCTACACAGACAGGACATTGACATACAGCGTGTTCTCTTTTGTCTTGTCGCACAGATGGTTTAAAATCATTTATATGAATAAGAGCGTGATCATATAATGTAACGCTAGGCAAAAATGGATATAAAAACGGACACTGCGTTAATTGCGTTAAATATTTTTAATGCGTTAAACTGAAAAAATTAATCGCCCGCATGAACTCGCTGATTTGCCCAGCACTAATATATAATATATATCTTTTTCTATATATCTAGATTTTAATATTGTTCCAGCATCACAGTGAGTAAAGGATGACAGAACTATCCATTCAATCACTTACGAAGGAAAGATAAATATATAAAAACACAAAAGACTGAAAAAAATGTTCCTCCTAAAAGCAAACATTTTTGATTGTTAGCGTGAGTTAGGCTGGCTTAATGTAGGGTTAGTTTAAGGCCACCTTTGCCTCAATAACAATACAGAGTTAATTTGAATATGTTCACCACTGATTAAAATTTCAGACCCCTAGCCCCTGTGTTCCTTGCTAAAATATTTTCAGTCAAAGACAATGCTTATTTGCTCACCAAAATGTCACCGAGATTCTGAGTGAGAGTTTCCTGCTGCTCATAAAAACATTCCAAGATTCAAGTGGTGGTATATTCAGTAAAACTTTGTTAAATTGTCTCATACCAACAGAACATGCTAATTAATTGAATGTGTTACATACGACGGCTTCTTGCACTTACATGCATTTAAAGTCCTTGAAACATCCTGAGGAACTTAAGAAAATCTACAATCAGCCCTATGCAGCTGTCACATGTTAATTCATGGGATGGGCTATAACACCAATATGTAAGGGAATCTTCTTTGAAGTTTGAAGTTTACTGAACAAGCGTTTTCCATTTTAGGGACAGATAAATGTACCTAGATCAAAAGAAACCAAGTCTAAAACCCTAATTTGGCGGTTCTGCAATAGTAACAGGAAATATCCTGTTACAGTTCTGGATGTTGCACTAACAAATTGGCACTATCTCATCGAACCAACAGGATTCATATCCTCACTAAACTGCGTAGGGCAGCCGAGGGCAGAGTAAATCGTGGAGAGCCGCACACTGCCATCCCCACTGCGATACATACTAAATTGTTGAGTGATAATGACCAGAGAGAGGGTGAAGAGGTGGATCAGGAGGTACAGCGAGATTAGGCCCAGTGCGGTTGCGCTGTGCCAGAGTGTAGTCATGCGTCACACCGAGGCTGTTGTTCTGCTTAGTCCCTGGAGTGAACAGGACACTCATGGCTCCCTCTGATAACTTGTCTCACCATGCAGATGAGCCAAGACTGCCTCAGCCCACCAGATTTCCACACACACATGCGCGCACACTCTCAGACACAAACTTCTGCTGTAGATGCGTTGATTTATACCTAGTCAAACACACGCACGTTGTTTGCATACTAACACAGTCGCAGACTACACTACAATTCACAGTACCAAACATGCTTCCTATATCTTCCTCCATCCCAGATCATTTGGTGCAACATATTCTTGGATTATTTTGGATAAGAACTAGACACTTAGACAAGAAAGGGCAGCCTGATATTTAAAGTAACCATTTAGGGGTAGAAAAAAGTTAACGATAAGGTTGGATGAAGTGGATTATACAAGGATACAGTGTTAGTTGAGACCAGCTCATTCGAGTCAGAGTCAAGACTGGGACCAGAAGATGGTTGAGTTCTACTCAAGATGAGACCAGAAGAGGGTCGAATTGTACTCAAGACAGATCAGAAGTGGGTCAAATCTGGTCAAGACAGAGACCAGAGGAGAGTTGAGATCAAGTCAAGACAGAGATCATAGGAGGGTCAAATATAGCCAAGACAGAGACCAGAAGAGAATCGAGTCAACCGAATCAATGACAAGATCTAGAACAAACTCCAACACAAGGACCAAGACCATAAAAAAATATATTGACTGTTAACCAGGTAACTGATAAAAACTTGACTCCTTTACTTCTGAAAACTGTTTAACATCCAGCCAAAAACGATGGAACTTTTTGTGCAATATACATCAAAAAAACGTTGTGAGGGGGTATTTATACATGGACACTTCATGCCTTTTTAGTAATCCAACCTTGAAAGAACAAATGTAAATGTCTTCTGAGACGTCACTTCAAGTCCTGTGTCACTGTGTCACTTCAAGTCACTCAAATCATCTCCTAAAATGGGTTGAAACTTCAGAAGATGGTTTGAGATACATACAAGACGCTAATTTTAAATCACTAAATCACATTTAAATGCATCTAGTTAGTAAAGCCACATATGCAAACTTTAGCCTTTCAAAATGCAACTACATCAGCTTATGGACATTGTGGAGCCCCAAAATCCAAATGTGTGCAAATCATGGATAAGATACGTGGGTATTGAGTGATCAGCAACCGCATAAACGTGCCATGTGGAGCATAAAAAGTTAACCTATGAAGGGTAGTAGCCAGATTCATATCCGTCTTGCATAGATATAGGCATGTATGTGGGCAAGTATAAATGGAGCACGCACACTCGATCAGATAGCAATCTGAACCCCAAGGCTGGGACTGGATGCGACTACAGTGCCCTTTTGAAACAGTATTGGCTTTGGAAGCCTTTCATGGGGGAACATTCTACTAGCTTGTCTCCTTCGTTTGAATGGATTCATCCTCTTAGAGATTAGGTGACCCTGTGTCACTTATATAATCCGTTGAATAAAGTCTCATAGAGACATTTGCATTAAATTCCACCTGTCATCCTTAGGTGCTTCTTGACGTTTTAAGGTCCCGAAATTAGATTTTATTCCTGCAGTCGTTGACCAAGCTCAACGGTCGGACACGTTGTATTCTAAGCCTAAATTTAAATGTCCTCTTTTTTTGGAAGACCAGATTGTCTCTTTATGTCTCACATTATTTTTCCAAAGCCCCCTCTATTAAAAAAAAAAAAAAAAAAAAAAAAAAAAAAATTGTTACCTGGAGTGTGAAAGATCAGATCAGCTTATCCCGCAAGCTGAGGAACGCTCCTCTAATCCTTACCGTTACTTTTATTCCGCCGCACAGCCAGAGAGTGCCAGTCCCAGCAGAGCAGACCTTTTCATGTTCCCCTGCCCTCTCTGTTAACGCTGTGCCCTCCGCTGGCATACCACAATCCCCTGGACAAAGAGAGCAGGAAAGCTCTATTGTATTACAGAGCATCTAGGGTTACTTCCTAAGAGAAGTCTTAAGGAAAAGAAATGGTTTGATAAGAGGAAGGTAGTCATCCTCAATCAGTCTTATGCACAGTCCTGCACAAAAAGGTGATAAAGCGGGGTTATCAGAACTTTAGCACTAAATACGGCAACATTTACCCTTTATCGCAGCACTGTGGTGGGTTTAAACATTCTTAACATCTGTCCTACCCATTGTGAAACGTTTAACTCTGAGATGTATAGTCAGACGTGACAATTACACTTACACATTCATGTTTTAAGGATCTCTTTAGATATTAACAGTAAGACAAAACAAAACAAAAATTGTTTATTGGTGTAGCACCGTGCTCTACCGGTTAAACTACCTGAACTATATAATAACAAATAAATGACTTTATGATTGTCCACATCACCCACAATGGCTCTCCAACGACCCAATGTTTTGGTGTATGAAGAGAAATGAAGGGTTTTCATATTTAATTATGGGGGATCTATCAAATAACAATGTCCTCATTATTTTGTCCAAGAATTACTTATTAGCATGCTTGGTTGAACATCATTCCATCAACAGTCAGTAGTATAAAGTCAGATTACTCTGTGGAACCCTTTCTCTTTAATTACAGTGTGGACAGCTTTTTTTCAAAGGTGAAACTATTCCCCTGCTAGGTGTGGCTTCTGTTTATGAGGAGACTGAGCTCTCTTTTTTGTGGCTTTCATGTGGCAATTAAATCTGTCTCCTAACACTGGGTGGCGGGAGGTGCTAAGACAAGCAAACGTCTGAACGGGAAAAAAAAAAGAACAAAAAAAACACTTTTGGCTAAAGGCTTTAACAAACATAATTAATTACTCCAGACACAGGTATGTATTGAAAACATTCTGATCCAAGCCTCTGAGCCATTTAGATCAGTGGATATATTTAAATAAGCTACGGCAAAGACACAGGAAATTACACCAAGTGTTTCTTAGAAGTTTTTGAATGTAAGAGGAAAGAAAAATATTTTCGTGTTTTGTCTAAGGATGTTTTAAACCTCATTACATGACTGATGAAGATGAGTTTAGGTGTCGTTAAAAAAATATTCAAGGTTTAGTAGGGTTAAGCTCTATCAGCATTTGTGGCATAACGTCAATTACCACAGAAAGTAATTTTGAATGGTCCCTCTGTATTTTATTTATTTGAAAAAAAGGTGGTTACAATAAGGCACTTAAAGTAAATAGGGCCAATGTTTTAGAGGTTTTGAAAGCATAAAAGTGAACTGAAACAGTTAATTATAAAGCTGTCTCAAATGTAACTTCTATACGTTATGAGTTTTTTTACAGACACATACATGCATACATATTTACATTTTATTGCATGATGATATTTTGTTATGTCTGTTGTGCCAGCATTCATGTTATTTTAAGGTGCTATAAATAAACTTGACCTTGACCCCACACACACCAATTTCTGTGGTAATTGACATTAGGCCACAAATACTGCCACTAGAGCTTAACCTGTATTGAACGCATTTCTTTTTTTAAGCATAAATGTTTAGACTAAAACAGATATTTTGTGTATACATACAAACAGATTTGAAGTTTCTTACTCAAATTACCCACACACAGAGATTCCGCCCCTCTAGCGCATTAACAATTCAATTGTTCTTCTCATAGGGGGGAAGGGGGGGATCCTGGAGTCTTCTGACACTTCCCAAATCAATCACGTTGTTTCTACCCTCTCGACAGAGATAAGGTGCAAAGGGAGCAAAAATTCCACACCATTAGGTCACTGTAAGAGAAAGTGTCTAGACGTTTATTTGTGTCTCGTGTCTCTCAGTCTCTCTTTGAAGGCGCGGGGTGGCCCCTCTGTCAGGTGTGTCCTGACGGGAGGAGGCGTGGGGCGTGGGGTGGGGGGTCTGGATCAAGGTGTGGTGCTTGCGCTTTGATGTGGGGTCTGTCATGCTCCGTTGCCTCCTGATGCTTCTTGGCTGCCGTGGTGTCTACAGCCGCAGACCAGGTAAATCTTGGGCCTCTTTCCACACACACACACTCATACCGCTGTCCTTTTTTGTACGCTGTGACACAGGAGGTGCTGAGCTATTGAAGGGGTTACAATGCACGTCTTGTTGCCCAGCCTCCCACATTTCTCCATTCTGTGGTTACTGAGAAGACAGTTATGCAGTAATTTCAGAGGTATTGTGCCCCAGGCAATAGGCCCCTGTAAACTTGAAGGGAAAAAGGTGTCTCAGGCAAAAATCAGGCTGACGGCTGCGTGATGAATTTCCTTTATGACATTATTCTTTGCATCTCTTTCCCTCAAATCGAAGTGTAGTTACTCCACTTGATGCACGTCAACATGTCCGCGTTTCAGAAGCAGGTTAATTTCTTGCCGCTCTTTATTCTATTATGATAACACAGATGGCAGCTGGAGAACTTAATTCCTCTTATATTTACCAAGTATGAGCAGAGCTGTTATGAAAACCAACGTACTCTGAAGTTGTGGTGTCCATTTTCGCCACATTGTTCTGCAACATCATGCACGAGTGACTGCGATTGCGGTGTGCATGTGCAGCATATGCTGTGGGCGGCCTGGAATGTGCATGACTGGTGAACACACACACACACACACACACACACACAAACTGTATATTCTACCTCCCTACACCAGTGGAACCTCTCGAGCCACACCTGGCTCTTTGACAATGAGTTAATGAAAAGTTTATGAAAATGATAATGATAATAATAATAATAATAATATTCCAGATATTCCTGTTCGCGAGTGTCACGAGTGACCACAGCAATCAACTAACCACTTAAGTTTCTGTGATAAACCTACAGCTCCTGCACTCAGATTTAAACTATGTAGCTTGTAATAGCAAAAAAATGTTGGAGGGAAATGCAGCGAAAATGTAAAAGTAGGCTATATAAACTTTAATATATCCCTTTATTGAAACTGGTGTTTTGCTGTGCAAAAAGAGACATTTCTAAACATTTTATCTGCTGGTACTTGCCGCAGAGAACTTTTATGTCCTCTAAATGTGTTGTATTTATGAAGACTCACAGATTTCAATTGACGATACTGATTAAAGATATTAATAACGAAACAAGAATTAATGAGAAAGAAAAGAGGGGGATGTGCTTTATAAAATGTCATGTCGATTATTCACGTAAACACAGTAGATGCAAGCACCATTCTCTCTCACACACACACAAACACGCACACACACACACAAACACCATGTTTTTTTTATTATAATATATATATATTTTTTTACTGTGGCTCTTTTGGAAAAAAAAATAAATAAAACCAAAATAAAAAAATGGCTCTTTGGTTAAAAAAGGTTCCCAACCCCTGCCCTACACTTACCCATCACAGAAAACTTTTGCCATTTTTTGAATTTAAAAAAAACAGTTTAGTAGTAGTTTTTTAAGCTATTTGGCTTACGAGGACACAGGAAGTATCCTCATTAACCATGTTTACGTTGTAATACCCATGTCATTAAATACGTTTGTGTCCTCAGAGTCCACATATACAGGTACACACACACACAGACACTCTTGTAATAACTTCAAATACTGAAACTATTTTATGCAATCGTAAGGTCATTCATTCATTTTGTTTTCTGTTCACTCTCAGCACTACAAAAATTATGTCTATGGATTTTTGTTTGTTTGTTTAAAAACAAGCAATATAATCTGCCAAAAGAAGAAGACAAAAGACATATGCATTCAAGTTACATTCCCTAAAAACTGTTTTAAAGGGATAGTTCACCTAAAAAAGAAAATGATATCCTCCTTTACTCACCCTTCTGTCGCTTCAAACCCTTAGGACTTTCTTTCATCTGGGGAACAAAAAAGAGGAACATTTGTAAACTCTGAAAAAGAGACAGATATTCAAATCATTAATCACTGAAAATCTTGACATCCACCCTAGCGTTCATGAGAGCAGTAGCAATGTCTGTTTTGTGAACAAATCATTATTTTCTCGAGTTCAATTCACTGACTCACATCAGTAAACAATTTACTGAAAGTGAGATCATCAATGAATAACAATTTCTCACACAAAACTATTGTTTGGCTTCAGAAGAAAAGTGAGACCAGCACAGTGTTCAGAATTTATCCCCTGTATATGTTTGGAAGGTTATTAAATGATGACAATTTTCATTTTGGGTAAACTTTACAATAATAGTTTATATTTCTAATACATTTATATATATAAACAGGATTTGCTTTTCAGTGGAGACAAACAACACACAAATACTTCTAATGACAGCACCTCACAGTTTAAATTTGTATCCTCTTTCCAGGATTTGAACATGTGCCCTTTGGCATTTTTATTGTAAAGGCGATCATTTCCCAGTAAATAACATCAGGTTTTTCACCTATAACCATTACGTCTACACACCTGAAACTTCAGAATGACAGAGACACTTCCTTTACACAAACCCACCTTCAGAGCGGCTTGCACAGTCATTTCAAGTTCTGGGTCTCATTTGCATGGGATTGAACTCAAATGTTTTTTTGCCATTCTTAAGCAACAAATATGAAAAATACTTCACACACGCCCATGCACTGTTTAACTGCTTGTAACATCACACATTCCGGCTAACAATAGTAAAACATTTTAACTTAAGAGAGTCTTTAACTTAAAGCTGCATTAGCTAACAACATTTCTGCTGTTCGATTACTACAGCTCCTTATTACATTTAATCAAGTGTATTTTTACAACAATGCCTGAGCCCTATAGGGAGTAAATGCTTTTACTGAAAGTGCTTCACAAAGTGCTTTGTTTTCAATTAAAAGTTCTCCTTTCCCCAGGTTCTTAACATTTGGCTCAACAAAACTCTCATTGACTCATACTTGTATGTTTATTGCAAATACAGCACATTGAATCAACCTGTGGTTAAAGGCTTGTTTTAACCTGTGATTAAAATGATTGTGAAAGCACGTACTTACTGGGGCACACATGCAATTGACACTGCAAGGTATTTATGCATTAGGCTTAATTCACACATCTGCATTTATTTCAAGCACTGTGCCAAATGAAATTATTTTCTCATAGACGGCGGTGGACTGAACCTACCTTTGCATAACTGAACAATATGGTGTAAATGTTGTGAACCACTCAATGTAGGTTTGAGCATATACTGTACCTAAAATAAAAGCTTTTGAAACATTTCACCATTATTAACTATTTCCCCGCCAGTTTAAAAAAATAATTATTATTATTGCCAGCCACCTCCTGCATTTTTGGTAATTTTCACAAAAATGCCATGGCTCCCAGAATATTCTATTGTGAATATCTCAACATTCAATGTGTCAACAGAAAGAACAGACCCTCTGCTTTTGAACCAAATAAAAAGGTTTATTCTAACTTTATGCATTCCATTTTTATCAACACTTGAATGTGGGTACGTTTAATTAAAAAGCAACATTTTGTGCAAAAAGCTGAGAAAATCACATTTTTGTCAAAGACTGCTTGTGGATCAAATTCAGTATGATGATCAAAACATAGATGGAGTAAATTGAGTCCATCAACACCCCCAAAGCTTGCACAGTCCTATTGCACTTCCTGGGTCAACATTTCATTTAGTAACATTAAAGAGGGGGTGAAATGCTGTTTCATGCATACTGAGATTTTTACACTGTTAAAGACTTGGATTCTCATGCTAAACATGGGCAAAGTAAAAATAAAATAAAAAGTTGGACGTTTGATTTTTTTCGAGTATGGGTATATGTGATGTTAGATGGGGCAGAATGTCCTTGTAGGGGCCGTACGGGCTCTTCTCCCAGTAGGGCATGCGCGCTACTAGAGCGCGAGAGCAAATGCATGCCTATTATAGCTCTGTGCTCGGCTTTAGGGAAGCTGGCTGTGCTGCAGTCATAGGACGTCACAAAATCAACAATGTCCACAAAGGTGTGTGTTTTTGGGTGTCCGGGAAACCCAAGACAACCCTGTACAGCTTCCCAAAGAACCCCGTGTTAATGGGATCCCTGCATTTCGGTGACGATCGTTTTATAAACAAGGCCCAGTTCAACTCCAGATTTGTAGCTCGTCTAACGCTGAAAGATGGTGCGGTTCCAGCGTTTAAGGTTGGAAGCAGGCGGTGAGTAAAACTGCTTCAAATGTCTTTGTGTTGTTAGCTATTGAGTCGTTCATTCAAATGCGCTACTATTCCATTGTTTTTCTATGTAAACACGCACTAGTCTGACTTGCAAAACCGTTCGGTTTGCTACTGCTAACATTAAATCGCATACAATAGTCCATAAATCAAATTGTCCTCATAAACCACGAGTAAACATACACAAATGCTATAAAACTTGCGCATAACAAGCTGCTATAAGCAGGTACCATTATAAGTTATACATTTTACAGTACATACCATTGAGACTTCCTGCTGTAGTCATTGCTGCTTCTCCTGTTCAATTTCAGCCTCTAGATCTGATTCTGGATCATATATGCATGGCTAAATCCGATTGATCTCCACGGTTTATGTAGGATAAAGTTTTTTCCACGTTTAAGGATGTCACAGCTTTCTCAGCTCTCAACGCAATAGCTGTGCGTGCTCGTGATTCTTTAGCTCCGCCCACACGATATGCCCCCCCCCCCAGCCATTTTGATTTATATGCTGTTTATTGTTGATGATCACATTATTTTTCATATGCATCTGCTTACATATGAGATTGCTCATTTCTGTTTCTTCTTTCCAGTGTTTTGATCAGGAGATGCATGATATATCCCCTTATTATCCACCTTATTATAGTGATAACACAGAGAGCCATTCAAACTCGTCAATGGCAGAGACGCGTTTTCTCATAAATGACGAGATGACACATCAATGGCAGGGAGTTTAAGATCTCCTGTGATAAAAAAAAAAATTCTAGTTTTTAATGTTGTTTATATGTCTATGTGGTGTTTTTAATATGCTTTCAGACAAACCATGAGCAAATTCATAAGTCAACACCATTACTGAGTAGTTTCTCCTTAAATCTACAGTGAACCAAAGACATTCTCAAAAACACGGTTTGAACACTACCTTGTAACCAATCACATCAACGTGCGGGCAGGATTTAGCATATAATTACTATACTGCAAAGCAGGAAAGTCTCAAGAGAAGCCATATTTCTGTTGATATAAAAAAAATGGGTACATTTAGCAATATAATGGGTGAATTATGTATATGATGTATATTATGATGTTATGATGAACTATATGCCTTTCTCCACTGACGTTCTATGATGTTCAAAGCGTTTCTAAGGATGCTGATTTTTAGAAGGCAGACTGAGAAGGCAAACAGGAACATGGTTTGTGTAACATTAGCAACACATTATTAGTTGTTTGAAAACTTAGTCAAGCAAAAGGCTAATCATATTAATTGCCGTTATGTGTCCGATGTTGTAAAGAACGATACCTTTGTGCAGCATTTACTATAATAACTTGAGTAAAAGTTGATAGCAAAGCATGTTGTCACACCATAAAGGGTGAGTTGTCACAATAGGAGCTGGCCAAAATTACAGACAGCCAATTATAGACTTTTCAGCAAGATATAAACAATGAAACATTTTTTTTAAAAAAACATACAAATAAACAAATATTACATAATTAATAAATTAAAGTATATAAATAAACTACCATATAAAAAAAATGTGACAACTTGCTCCTAAATCCTGAAAAAATGAATATACAAAAAAACCGAGTGACAACTAATCCTGCTCTCCTGTTTAACTGTGCAAGTGGGGTGTGTTAAAGTTTTCCCAGAGAGTGGTGAACATTAATATTTTTAGACTATGTGGAACAGTTATATCCCCAGTGTGTGATATATGAGTGTGTGTGTATTTTTTTTTTTTTTTAGAAGCATGTGTTACAGTATTTAATGTGTGCAAGAAATGTTTTATAGTATTTTACAGTGCATTTGAGGCGAGTGTGTTAAAGCGTTTCCAGTATATGATGTGTGTGTGTTGGAGCGTAAGGAGTGTGCATTCAAATATTGTGTGTGATGTGGGCATGTTAAAGTACTCTCTCTCTTGCCTTTGAATGGTTCAGCACTTCCTGTCTTACAGGCCCTGCCTCCACACACTGTGTAAATATTATTTTAGCAAAATAATATGCAGTTAATAAAGTTTAATTGATCTGTGAAGCTTTGCATGAAATCTGCACCAATCAAACAGAGCCTTACATCTAGACCTCATCTGCTAATGTTGATTTTCTATTTAGTTTTGCTTAAGAATTAATTTATGTTTAACTGGAAACTGGGGCTTATTCATTTAAAACTGCAATTTCTGCTGTAAAACAACTGTTGAATTACTTAGCTGTCACATATCAGTCAGTCACTTAAATTATACATAAAATTACCCAAGTATAGAGTACTAGAATGAAAAAGGTCTACAAGCATCTAGAAATCCAAAAGAGCTTCATCACTACAGTTGTTGTCTTTGGGTTAAGGATTAAATCCTACGTGATTCCACCAGGTATTAACAATATTTCACGATTTTCAACTTTCATTTTTCTTCTTCCTTTCCCACCTCTCCAAAAGATGTCTGCAAGATGAAAGCACTGCGGCCGTCCCTTATCGCTGTCTTTTTGAGCTCACCAAAAAAAATAAAAAATATGGCAGTTCCACGTTACAGGAGAAATAGCATTTGGGATTATAGTTCTAAGGACAACCCTGACTATTCACACTTGGCATTAGCAAGACAGCCTCAGTACAAGAAGGATATTTTTTATTCCTTCAATTTAACTTTAATTACTCAAATCTCTGTGAGGGCACACAAGAAAAGCCCAGGCATTTGTGTCAAGAAGATTACCAGACTGCCCTGCCAAGTCCGTGCGTCGCTGCATCGTTAGATAGAATTCAAATTCAAATCCGGGCTAAAGACAGTGCAGCTGTCACCCCCCTGGCCTGCAAAGCACCCCTTGGATCAAAAATTAGCTGTCCTCCTCTGCCTGCTTCTCATCTCCTTCCTCTTCCCCCCTAAGGACCCTAATCCCTCTCTCCCCACTGACTGTGACAGCCAAAATAAAGCCATAAAACCCTCCAAATAATTAGTAATTAAAAATAAAAAATGTTTTCCCTTTCATTTTCAAGTCAGGTATAGGAAGAGCTGCATAGGTGTCAAGGGTGCGGATTCCTGTGCCAAAATGGGACCATATTTTCTTCTTTCCAATTCACAACTTCACATGCATGTAGATACATTTGTCCACATTGGAGACATATCAATCATGCAACACACATGCAGTTTTGAGAAGTCGCTTATTGGCACAAAAAATGAATCGCAGTGCTGGAATGTGCCGATGTGCCAAAGTGACACAGTCGGGGAGTACTTTGGTCTCATCAGGTTGGTGAGAAATCGTTCTACAGTAGTGCTCTCTAATATCTAAAGCACACTTACTGTTGTGTGAACAAGTGTTCAGTTCACTTTTAAACATTGGTGCACGCAAATAATCTTTTTGATCTTTTATGAATAGAAATACCTGGAGAAAGCTGTTTCCCAAACATCTCATTTGCAGTTTCCCAGTGGAGGATCCCTCATGAAGTACAGCACTTGGAAATCGGACACTAGGTGAATCAGCTACTGTAAAATAATGAAATATTTGTTATTTTGTAAAAGTTTGTGGTTGGTAAGATTTTTTAAAGGTTTTTTCAACGCTATCGCACGACCAATTCATACTTTTTTTGTACAAGGTGGCTAATTCGTATAAATTGTCAATACTGCAGTGATGGGTAGGTTTTAGGGGTGGGGTTAAGGTTAGGTCATTCACACAAAATCATATGAATTGACCAACTCGTCAAATCCGTACAATTTAGCAAAAAATTTATGAATTCGTACAAATTCGTATGAATTAGCCACCTTGTAAAATATGTACGAATTGCTGTGAGATCGGGTTCGGTTTTTTTATGCTATTATGCTCACCAAGGATGCATTTATTTGATCAAAAATAGTAATATACTAAAATATCATTACAATTTAAAATAACCGTTTCTATTTTAATATATTTGAAAAAGTAATTTATTACTGTAGAAAATGCTTTCAGAAAATCGTTCTAATGCTCAAGAAACATTTCTTATAATTTTCAATGTTGAAAAATTTGTGCTGCTTAATATTCAGGATTCTTTGACAAATAAAAAGTTTAAAAGAACAGCATTTATTTGAAATATAAATATTTTGTAACATTATAAATGTCATGTAATTTAAAGCATCCTTGCTAAAACACTTCTGTTCAAAAGGGTCAGTATGTAATAATAAGTAATAACTATTCAATACTGAAAACAGAATGTAGATTATTACAATAGTGTTGTCAAAAGTACAGACCGCGATACCAAATCGGTACTGAAATTCTTAAATCGGTACTGAAATTTTTACCTCTGACTGGCTACTGTGCTCACACGCTTATCGGAATGTGCCTGTGATTCGCTACACTGATCAAAGCACGGGAGTGTTTGTAAGCACACGGAAGTGTTTGAAAGGGTTTTGAAAGCGGGAGAGGGAGCGGGAGCGTTTGAAAGCAAAAGCAGGCATCGACCAGCGGACCGGTAGGCTAATAGACGCCTGCCTTCAAACGCTCCCGTGTGTATGTGTAAGCATTCTGTGAAAAGCATCATTGATGTATATTTACAACATGTTTGTGAAGCGCTGATCGTTGTAGATCACAGACATATTTGATGAGCGTGTGAGCACAATGGCCAGTCAGAGGTGTTTACGATTCCGCTCAACAGCGTTCAAAGCGTCACATTTTTTAAATTTCAGTACTGATTTGGTAACGTGGTCGGTACTTTTGAAAACACTATATTATAACAATAACCATGCAGAATATTGAATGCAGAATATACGGCTACTTTTGAATCGCTGTCGATGGAGAAAGGTGCTTTTTAGAATTGCAGTTACAGCATCTACCAGCAGGGGCTAACTAAACCACACTAACCAACCAAACCTTGACACCTTGATAGATGCAAGTCTCTTAGGCCAGGGGTTTTCAAACTTTATGATGCCAAGGACCCCAAAATATGATGAATCTTTAATGAGGGACCCCCTTCCTAAAATCCATCTATATATTTTTATGTATGAAAAAACATTTAAACTGTTAGATAAATAGCATGTGTGACATTATAAATACAACACATTGTCTCCAAACTTAAACTAATGTTGGATGTATAAACCTGAAGAAGAACATTTTCAATTAAACATTATTTGTATAAGCAACTTTCAGTATGTATGTACGTAGCTTACGTCCTGCATTAATAAGCCCAGTGAGCAAGATAAAGAGAACTATAGTGAGAAAACTCACCAAAAAGACACAAAGCAAACATATACAGTTATGGGAAGTATCTATACGATAAGAAAGAAGAGACACATTTAGAAATAAAACAGTTATAATGTTTGGTAGACTTTATCCATTTTTGCTTTCTTTTTTCTGGGGACCCCTTAGAACCTTCTGGAGGACCCCTGGGGGTCCCCGGACCCCAGTTTGAAAACCCCCGTCTTAGGCTAGCAATTGTTCAAAATGCAGAGCTACCACTGAATACAGTGAATTCCTACCAGAAATACATACATTTTCAAACAATAGTTTGGTACAAAACCTAATGGGCTGCCTCACTGCAGACTGCTTACATCTAAGACAGCATTCTACCCATCATGGAGTGACTCTACAGGGCTCACCCATCATGGAATGCTCTACAGGGCTCGCAAAATCGCTAGCCTGACGTCACGGGCTAATGTGTTTTCCAGTCGGCCTTCCAAAATGTATCACCGCCCTACCCGACGGCTATCTTAAATAGTGAAATAAAATTCCTTTCTTGATGTGCATTGTTCACTCTCTTGACTTGTTATTTGAAGGGAAAAAATAAGATTGCGGAAGTTTTGATCATGCCGATTTGACCGCAGTGAAGTTTAACTGATCGGTTTCACACCGCACGCACAAGTAGCCTAGGCTAATGCGGACAGAGGCAGCGCAGAAGCTGTGCGCATGGAGAGCTGGAGCAGCGCGCACCCGTTGTGCTTTTCACATTGGCAGCGCTTGTCACGCGCAGCTGAACCACTGTGCTTATGTAATATACAGACGAGTATCGTCCAGTCTGTCACCTTTTCTGCTGTTCTCCTCCGACCCCTGTCTGTCTTGTGCTTTGATTTATGATGGGCAGCATATATCTGCTGAATGTGACCGTGTTCCTCTCTGTCCCAAGCACATATGCATATAACATGCTTTATGTAGGTAGTTTACTTGATAAAAGGAACCTTAAAGTTAAGATATGCCTCTAGTTTTAATCATTTAAACGCCTCTGCGTGCGGTGTACATGCTCTAATCTAATCTGTTAACGTAGGCGCCGGAAAAAATAAACGCTGCTTACGCCTGTTTCACACATACTCCGTTTGCAGTGCGTATGCGGTGCGTATTTTTTCTGTATCCATGTTAACGGATTAGAGCTTTCACACTGCATGCGGATGTGGTCCGTCAGTGCGTTCCAGGATCGGTGCGAGTCTATTTTTTGTTGTGCTGCACTAACAACTGATTCCTAGAGAGTTTGACAGTACCATGTTGCTAAGCTTAACAGTATGATACACTAAGCATAAAAATAAACAGCACACTTAAATATCAGGTAAAATGATCTATTTTTAATTACACCGAACTAGTTCATAGATACTTTTCAGCACTGAATGAAATACGCCGATCAGGCATAACATTATGACATAATGACCTAATATTTTGTTGGTCCCCCTTTGGCTGCCAAAACAGCCCTGACCCATTGAGGCATGGACTTCACTAGACCCCTGAAGGTGTGCTGTGATATCTGGCACCAAGATGTTAGCAGCAGATCCTTTAAGTCCTGTAAGTTGCGAGGCCATGGATCGGACTTGTTTGTTCAGCACATCCCACAGATGTTCGATTGGATTGAGATCAGGGGAATTTGGAGGCCAAGTACACACCAAACTTCTTGTTGTGCTCCTGAACCATTCCTGAACCAGTTTTGCTTTGTGGCAGGGTGCATTATCCTGCTGAAAGAGGCCTCAGCCACCAGGGAATACCATTTCCATGAAAGGGTGTACATGGTCTGCAACAATGCTTAGGTAGGTTGTACGTGTCAAAGTAATGGATGGCAGGACCCAAGGTTTCCCAAAGCATCACACTGTCTCAGCCGGCTTGCCTTCTTCCCATAGTGCACTTCACTGGTGCCATGTGTTCCCCAGGCCATCCCACATGATGTAAAAGAAAACATGATTCATCAGACCAGGCCACCTTCTTCCATTGCTCCGTGGTCCAGTTCTGATGCTCACGTGCCCACTGTTGGCGCTTTCAGCAGTGGACAGGGGTCAGCACGGGCACCCTGACTGGTCTACGGCTATGCAGCCCCATACGCAACAAATTGCGATGCACTGTGTATTCTGACATCTTTCTACCAGAACCACCATTAACTTCTTGAGCAATTGACCGTACACAATGACCCGCCCCCTTTAGTTACTGTTGCTATGTCCGACAAGCTATGGCTCTCACACCACACACACGTTCTCACGTAGAGAAAATATATCACGAAGAGGACACTGACAACACGCCGACAGACAGGACAGAGCATTTACTTACGATATGAAACAATGTCTCAACTTGTGTCATTTTTTAATAAATGTAAATAAATACCGTTTTGAGGCTCTTTAATGTGTCGTGATCACTGTAAAGCTGCTCATGAACTGATCATTTCTTCCTTCTAGCTCATTGATAAGCATCAAATTAACATGAATGAAATGTTGTTTCAACTGCGGAAAGACATCAGTACACACCGTTTTTCAAGTTCAAGTCCACCGACGTTAATCTTTTAACTCTCCGGACTGCTTTGCCAAACAAAACGGCAGATTCGGCGATGTGATTGGTCAGATCGACTGTCAATCAAACTCGTGGAGAAGGGTGAATTTGAGCTACAGTAGCTTGTCTGTTTGATCAGCCCATAGGGGCCAGCCTTTGCTCCCCACGTGCATTGATGAGCCTTTGTCGCCCATGACCCTGTCGCCAGTTCACCACTGTTCCTTGTTTGGATCATTGATAGATACTGACCACTGCAGACCGGGAACACCCCATAATAGCTGCAGTTTTGGAGATGCTCTGACCCAGTCGTCTAGCCATCACAATTTGGCCCTTGTCAAACTTGCTCAAATCCTAACACATCAACTTTGAGGACAAAATGTTCACGCTGCCTAATATCCCACCCACTAACAGGTGCCGTAATGAAGAGATAATCAGTGTTATTCACTTCACCCGCCATAATGTTATGCCTGATCTGTGTATCAATTTTTCCCTCACCTCGTCCACCATCTTGATTGATTTTGTCACTCATAGTGCCACAATGCATTCTGTGATTTCCTTCTGTAAAAAGGATACAAGCAACATCTTGGAATTTAGCCTTTGGGTCAGGATACATCTGTAGGCAGCTCACTAGGTTTTGGAACAGAGCACATGCCTATTTATGACAATTGAATATGAGGGATTAGAAGCAAATTGCACTTTATTAAAATAGTTTGACATCATGACCATAGTTCCTTCAAATGCAGGGGTTCTGGAGTCCACCAAGAGGTTCTGCAAAACCAGATTATAGTGCCATGGTTTGGAATGCTATGTGCAGCAGCTTGTTTTTCTGCTGGAAGAGCACCATACATCTGCTATAATTGATTGACATGCTGAAATTATAGGAGCCTTGCAAGGTTACAAACGGACCTGGCATTGGGGTTGATACATTAAAAGTGTCTGACATAGCCAAGTAAAGCATCTGATTACAATTTCAAAGCAGAGCCCTGGCGCTGATTAAAATCAACAGTCCAGATGTATAGTCTGAAGCCCCCTATGCGGCAATACTAAACAGGCTAAAGAGAGCAGCACCATGGGATGAAGCCATGGCCAAGTTTATTTTAGAGTTTTGCCTTATGAATAGGCATTGCTACATCAGCCAATCATTTATGAGAATGAGTGGATGTGGGCGGGGCTAAATCTGGCCATTGATGCACCGAGCTTCACAACATACCCTCCAGAATAACTAAGTTCATACTAACAGATGAAGAAAACATGTATTTTAAACATGTATCTCCTGAAGGAGTTTCCCAACTGACAAGACGCAAAAGCCGATTTGGTAACCCCACCCCCACTTCCTCGTTCCTCTCTTGGCCCCGGGGAGGGAAAGACGATTAATATCTGCCTACCTTGTTACCTAATTCATTATGGAATAGCAGTTAATTTGATTTGATATTATTTTAATAAAATTCAGTAATATATTAGATTGTTTCAGGCTATCAAAATAATTTTCCAATTATTACGGTTACTCAACCAAGTCTCTTTTTTTCCCTTTGCGAACGGCAGTTGGTCTGACTCTGAATATATTAGCTCCAACAACTCCATCCTGTCTGAGGGAAGAAAAACTATATATGCATGATTACACCAGAAATGTTATTACTGGTAATGTGATGCCCGCAGAACTAAGAAAATGGCATACAGTTGGATGTGATTCGCGCAAAGTGGAGCCTTAAATGCTTTTGATTTCCGTTCTGTAGGAGAAGTAAAATATATGTACAGTATTTATTATTTATGCATAAAATAAAAATGTATATGGACAAACAGAATTTCCTCTAAATATAACACACTTACATCAGTAAAGAAAAAAAAATAGAAGCATCCTTATAACTGAAATACACTTTTCAGTAGTGGGTGCAGTGCACTCTGTCCATCTCATGCAAACTTTCATAAATCTCATAATTTCATATGAATTTTGTTTTATTTTAGTGAACCTAGATGGGTTGTGGCTAGCTTGGGTCTTAGAAAGGGACAATTTCAAAGTAACTTCCACAATACTGATATTTTGGAGAATAAACTGATATGTTGATCATTGAAACAATGTTCAGAGAATTTATATGCATAAGTAAATGCAATTGGCCTGAACTTTTATCTTCTCGTGCCATATGAGAATCCATGAAAAAGAGTTTTTGACCTCACCCAGACCACACTCATGCCAGGATTTTGTCTGGGATCCTTTGGTACTTGGATCAGAAACAGAACAATGCACAATAAAGTGACTTCTAATTAACACTCTCTCATCAGTGAAAGATTGTTGGATTGCATTTATATAAAAAATTGTTCGCCAGACTGGGGACCAACATTCCCATAGTCCTCTGAGATCTGCGTACAAATCATCTAGGGAGGGTCACGATCTGCCTATCGGATGCTCTCGCCTCAAATTCTGACCGAAGGGCTCCCACAAAGCGATGCTCCCCTCTTCCCTAACAATTATACTGCCAAATTGGGAAGTCTCCTGCTGAAGTGAGGGACGGCTGGCAATGAAGTAATGATTTTTTTATGTTTTTTGATCATTCTGCTTGGTGCAAAGTTGGTGCATGTGTGCACAATTCGACTTTTACACTAAAACACAGATTATTCCCTCGCAAGAGGTCACTAGAAAACTTTCTTTGTCATTAAATGTCCTCTGTCTTGATACTTAAAAAGTTACCAAAGTAATTGAGCAGTTTTTTTTTTTTTGGGAAGCATTTTCTTAACTCTACATTTGAATAAACCAAACAAACTGATGGACCCATGGAAAATTATTTTATGATAAAACCGTTACATCATCCTCTGGAAAGAGAAGGAAGGCTTTTGAATGCAAAACCCTTTCAAAAGCCTAGTTTACATTTGATGTTAAAATTCTGCTATGGTAAATGATGGAAACCAGTTCCTTTCAAGAAGACATGTACAAATCAGGTCACAAATGCCTCGTTGTCATCACCCATGTTTTGTGAAACTGCCTTGGTCAGTTATACATTTAAGTACGTGCTAAATAAAAGTAGCTACAATACAGCCAAAGATGTATTGTGCTCTTTGTCAGTGATGAATTACTTTTGAATTATTTAAAAAAAGAAGGTACAAAAGAAGTGTTTCCTACTTGTTTATTTCTGAATTAAGCCACAACTGGTTTGATACCCACTTTAACTAGCCGTACTGCAACATATGTGCTGTTTTCTCCATCGTGGGCATCACCACATGTCTCCCCAGGATATTAATGCACAACCTGGGCATCAGTAATGACACTCTTTTTTACTTTTGGCAAGGTCCCCAACAGCAGAAATTATTTTCTTATCAGCAATCCATGCAGGTTTCATGCATTTCATGAATTGAGAAATCTAATTTGAGCTTTTGACATATAAGAGGTCATCATATTATAAGAATATAGTACTGAACTGAAAAATTTCTTGTTAGTCCAAAAACAGCTATTATTGAAACTAATCTCAGAAAACTACTTGTTGTGGAATGAGCCTATTTATGACGTTATTGGAGAGATGAAAGACCTCTGCAGAAGAAGATCAACGCCTACTTCACATCATCGCAACTTTGGTCCAGCCCACTGGCATGTTATTGAGATGACGAGGAGAGAAAAGCGATACAGGATCACTTGACTGAAAATAACATTACCTTCCAAAGGATCCTAATGATAGGAATGTGCTTATTTATTTTCAACAATGTGAATGTCTCAGTTGACTATTATTTATTTGTATTAGTCTCAAAATCGTTTATGGCTGTTTGTGTCTCAGTAAATCAAGCCAGTAACTAAACAGTCAAATTCACATGGTTTCTTAGCCTGGTTAAACTAGACCATTCTCAGTAGTAACTGAGTTATGGTCTGGCAAAGCTTCATAGACCATTTCCAAAGGGGCGTCGCTCAAATACCTCTCGGCGCAATTGGATAGACCTAAAACTAATCAGAGCGATGAGGGAGATGACGTATGCAGAGCGACGGAGAAACATTGTATGCTGCGTTCCACTCCAGTTTTAGACACGCACATGCAAACTTCCCTAAGCACTTCCCCTCGGGGGAATCCCCGCCGCCTAGGGGTGGCACGGTTCACAAAACCCACAGTTCGGTTCGTATCACGGTTTTAGGGTCACGGTTTTAGGGTCACGGTTTTCGGTTCTGTAGGGTTCTTGTTGTTGTTTTTTTTAATCGTTAACTCTCCAGAAATTTACTTCAGCATATGGTATATATGGCTTAATCATCCACAATTTAGGATACAGTATTAAAAATTGTTATATCAAGTTGTTTCCTAACTGGCTGTCTACCGAGTCCGACACATTGGCGTAACATTTTTCATGTTAATCATATCAATTTTGATCAGAACAATGCACTGTGGCTTTAATTCAGCTGACCTGATTAACACATTTCACCATGAAGTGTCACAATCACCAGATGACATCCAGCGCTGTGAAAAAATAAAATACACGAAAACACAACACTGCCAGAAGTTTTTGCCCAAACTTCAAAGGCATGTTTAAATTATTAGAACTAGAAGCATATCTTAACTTTTAAATGTTACATTTATCATGTGAACTACTTATATACAACATATGAATGTGTGTATGAGACAGAGGGGAACACGGTCGCATTTGCAGCAGATGTTGCCCATCATAAATCAAAGCACGAGACAGACAGGGGTCGGAGGAGAACACCGGAAAATGTGACAGAATGGACTATATTTGCCTGTATTTGCAATCCATGAGCCGCGGTTCAGCTGCGCGACTCGCGAGACAAACACTGCCTGTGTGTGTGTGTGTGTGTGTGTGTGTGTGTGTGTGTGTGTGTGTGTGTGTGTGTGTGTGTGTGTGTGTGTGTGTGTGTGTGTGTATGCGCCGCGGGCATGCGCGGCGCGGCTCCCGCTCTTCGCACTGCATCTGCCCTGCTATACGATGCGCATCCTCCAACTCCGGGCAGCCTTCCTTATCTCTCCCACTTTCATTTCTACATGTGACGTAACCTGCAGCACTCCACTTTTACTTTACTGTATGTCCACACACACCTCTTATTTTGCGCGAAAAGGACACCCGCTGTCTGAGGTACATACGGGCACGAGGATACATTGCGCATGCGCGAACCGTGCGACGCACACGCTCCGAACCGAGACGAGCGAACCGAACGGTTCGTTTTTTTTCCATGTACCGTGCCACCCCTACCGCCGCCATTTAGTTAATAGTCCGCCTACTCTGCTAATGGACAAGCAGCGTTCTTGACAGTATCACTCAGTATATATTTGTATATTTTAGGCCGCAATAAAACTAAATATATGATAAAACACCACTCTACCTCTTTTAATTTTCATAAAAAAAATATTAAACATATTATAGCCACACAAATGTAGTGCAGGCAATGCATATTATCTTCAATGCATGTTTATAACAAAACAAAATATAAAAAACGTTTTATAAACTTTTCGTTTACATTTAAAAAAAAAAAAAGAAAAAACACATAAATGTGTGCATAATATAGGCTATGATTATCACTGTAATAAATGAAATATGACATTAAACACAACCCAGTCTCTTTTTGTTAAATGTCAGTTTATGTGTGATCAATAGCAATTATAAAAGTATAAGTAAAAGGTATAAGAAGCTATACAATAAATAAAGCAATTCAGTCAAAGTCAGCGCTAGGAGACTACAACGGTAAAGTTTAATAGCTTAAAAATATAAAGTTATGAAACTTTACTTTGCCCTCAGACAAAACGATCTGTCAGGGAAGAAATTATAGATCAGCCGTTAGATCTACACCAGACAAATCATATCTTATGTTTACCACTACAGAGACATCAGAGCCAGCGGCAAGCGGCAGAAGGACTGGCCGAGGAAAGGGTGTTCTCGGCGGGGTTAATAAGCGATTGAGCGCCGCTGGAGCTCACAACTCCGAAAACGGCAGATCAAATTTTCAAAAAGGTGCTCTCTTTATAAATAAACCACAGATTTGAGCTTTAAACAACTACATTCTCGCCTGAAAATACTTAAAACTATATTTTGTGAAACATTAACACTACCAGAGGGCTCTTGCTAAGACCCATTCGTTTAGCCACCAAAGGGCCAAGCTGGTATCAGACTTTTGCCGAATCCATTCGGTAAGACAGCGATAACATCTTTTTTAGATATGAAGGCTTCGAGTGATGTTCTTTGCTCTGGTTTTAACGAAAAGGAAAAGTTTAAATCGCTTAAAACAGACGCGATAGCTGATTCGAACGCGTGATGCTCCACGGCGGCAAATCTGCTTCAACATCGCTGCGCTGTCGTCATCGTGTAAAGCCCGCCCCAACGCTTCTGATTGGTGCCTCGATTTCTAGGCATTAGAAATGGTCTTGAATGGGCTCTTTGCCAGACTACTTGCAGAGCAAATCTAAATTTGCCGGAAGTTGCCTGGGTTTTCCCAAGCTAATTGTTTCTCTCAGTAGGATGAAAATTATGTTATTTAAACTGTGATTAAATTATAAATAGAAAGCGATCAAAGAATGTGCCCTTTACAATTGCTGGAGCAGTCATTTAAACAAGTTTATCAGTGACTGAGCTCTGGACTCTCACCAAAATTCCTGTTATAATCAACAAATCTCTTATTTACATTGGGTTTGCACTATTAGCTATGATGAAAGCATTTGTGAGAGTGCAGAAATCGAGTTGCAATGACGAGATCACTGCATTGATGCGCTCAACATGTCTGTGATCGTATACAATGCCCATCACTTGAGCCTCGTCTAACCAGACTCTCGTATATTTCATTTGTACAGAGAGTCTGGCCACTCTCCATTGACAAGCGTTTACTTCCTTGAAGGCGGGTACTCTGTTGAAGTTTAAAACTATTGGATCTGCCAAGAGCCACTCTGGATCTGCCATAACCAATCGCTAATGTTTGGTCATGACGTATGTCATGCGCCGTTCGCCTTTGTTTCTCACATGGAAGTCCGTAAAAATAATTGTACACGCCACCTCAGTAATAAAACCTAAAACTCGTGCATTCGGATGGTGATTTTTTTACGGTGGATGGGAGAGTTTTGTGATCGGGAACGTGCTGCTCACGTGGTCTGTAACATGATTGTATGCTGTAAATAAAATATCATATGCTTGGTATGATAAGAATAAATGCTGCCGTAAATAACGGCCCAATTCAAATGTTTACGTGCTTTTCTTCTTTTTATTTTTTGAGTGGTGATGAAATGTATTGCTCTTGTAAATACTTGCCAGCATTTAAATAAATAAGTCTAGAAATGCATCCAAATTACAGCAAAACACAACCGCATGGTGCTCTGCAGTGGTCAAAAAGGATATAAACAGTGAATTTTGAAGTGATATACAGGTGCTGGTCATATAATTAGAATATCATCAAAAATTTCACTAATTCCATTCAAAAAGTGATTTGGGATTTTCCTTAGTTGTCAGTTATAATCATCAAAATTAAAAGAAATAAACATTTGAAATATATCAGTCTGTGTGTAATGAATGAATATAATATACAAGTTTCACTTTTTGAATGGAATTAGTGAAATAAATAAACTTTTTGATGATATTCTAATTATATGACCAGCACCTGTATTCTTAAAAAACTCAGAGATGTGGATTCGGACAGCAATTAAATGACCACATGACCTTGGTGTTTGTTAAAACCACTACAACTCAAACTAGCGCACAACATCAACGTTATCGTTCTCAGCCACTCAGCCACTGTTCGTTGATTGGACCGGTTAAAATTTGACCGGAGAAAACAAGAGAACATACCGCAACCCTACCGCAAGTACTGAAGGAAAATGAAAATTGAGCGGAAGTATGTAGGAGGGTGGAGCCAGGATATATGTAACCTTTCATGCCACAATCTAAATATAATGATATAGATCTAAATATAACGCAATCAATCTAAATATAATGCTATAATCATTACTCCTTATGATTAGTTAACCTTGAGAGCTGTGATAGTAAAAACATGCTAAAAGTTCAACAATTAATACTAAGCTATTTCAAAAGCAAAGATGTTAGCCAATCATAGCAGTGGGCATTTACACTGAAGTCTCACAGCAGACACACCCCTTCAAACAGTGTTTAAATCAGATGGTTAAAATCAGGGTAGGAAAATGCCTTTTATTTATAAAATATGACTATATTGATGTAAAAAGGTTAGGGTTATACTAACATTATAATTGCACCCAGTGCTTGAAGTGGGAAAAAAAAAAGTGCCAGTACTCACCAAAGAGGGCGGGGCTTTGTTGGGGATGGGGGCGTGGTTATGGGGGGATAATTCAAGAAGGTTCATATTTTAAAGCTCTTTCTAACTTGTACTCAGCCTTAAAATTAACATATAGTTCTTGCAATTGTTTAACTAGCATTTGTTACAATAAGGGCTTATTTACAAAGCAAGACCATTGACGGCTCCTCATTACCATGCAGGCCTATGTTAACTTTTTTCTTAATTTTTTTTTTTTTTATCTATAGCATTTGTTATGAAAAATAGCAACACAGTTAGAAACTATAGCTACAACATGCCACAGGTGTAATATACATCTATAGTGAAAAATCTATTCCCTGATGATCTATTATAAATTCTACAACTGGTCAAAATTTACCACAATAAATACAATAGAACGTGATAAATTCTAGTAAATGTGGTCATCCTGAGGATGATGTTTTCCCCTCTTTTCATCAGTCATTTTAGTGGCTGTTTTGTAGATCATGTTCGACTTTCTCCATAGTGTTTTACTACATTTTCGATAGAATTTAAATGGGTCGCACATTTTATCATCAGCATCACATAGGAACGGTGTGTGCAAATCTTAACACTTTTGGAGCGCGCTGGTGAACGCACTTACAGTGATTCGCGCGCCGCTTAATTAAACAATTGGGCTTCAGTCACAGTCATATTGCACAGACAATTGATCCGTTATAAAAGCGAGAAGTAGCGATACGCAAGAAAAAGTGCAGGTACGCTTAAGAGTAAAATGTACTGGTGAGTACCACCCCACTTCAAGCACTGATTGCACCCCAGGAAACATTATAAAACAATAAAACAATGCAGTTAATTTAAGCAAGTACACCATCAAAACATTTTTCAATTTGGGGGGAAAAAATGTAAATTATGTTATTTAACTTGTGATTAAATTATATATAGAAAGCGATCAAAGAATGCTCCCTTGATAATCGCTGGAGCCGTGTATCTAACACATACAGTATTTGCTTAATATTATCTTGTTTTAAAGATGTAAATATTTTTCCTTGAAAACAAGACAAAAAAAATTATTCGAAGATCAGTTCGGTTACACACAAACACGTACGTTGTCGCACACTTCTGACTCCACACTAGGGATGGGCATTTCAAGCTAAAATAATATTCGAAGATCGCTGGGAATTATTCGATTTTTATTTGTTTTTTTATTTTAACTCCTCCCCCGCATGCACGCATGTAAAGGCTACAGGCATATAAACCAGTCCCTCCAGAAAAACGCGATTATGCGATCGCGTGATTTAACGCATAATCAGCCAAAGTCCGCATATTCATGCGGGGGCCGCATTTTTTCAAATATGCCGCACTTTCGCCGCATAAATTGCCTATTTCCGCGTGCAAAATATGCGGGGCTAGCATGATTTCATAATCCCTGCATTTTCATTGCAAAAAAAGTCATATATATATTAGCAGAAAGTTGAAAAATGTTTGTTTACTTCACACAAGAGCAGCCATTCCCCCCTATTGCCATGGGAACGCTTTGAAGTGACGTAATTACCTGACGTGAAAGTCATCGAAAAGCTGCAAACCCCGTGGTGAAACCATAGATATCGGTGAAACCATGATGCAGTTTCCCGGGGTGCTGACCGATTTCAAAACACAGCATCATCATGAAGCTTCGAAGCGTTATGAATCAATGAGTGGATTCAGCGGTTTGAAGCGTTTAAATCAATGAGTCGATTCAGCGGTTCGGATCGCCAAAGTCACGTATTTCAGGAGTTTGACCCGCGATCCGAATCAAGAATCGACTCACTGATTCATAGCATCATGATGCTGTGTTTTGAAATCGGTCATCACTATATAAGTCGTTATTTAGTTTTTTTTTGCACACAATAACTATTATCGTTGCTTCATAAAGTTATTGTAGAACCACTGTAGTGAGATGGATTTTGTAACGACATCTTTAGTGCCTTTTATGGGTCTTGAGAGTGTACATTGTGCCAATGGAGGCCTTTCTGAGCCATCGGATTTACACTAAAATATCTTCATTTGTGTCCAACAACATGAGGGGACGTCATTCATGACAGAATTTAAATTTTTGGATGAACTAACCCTTTAAGAGATTGTACTTTGTGCATTGGAAGCACTCAAATGTCTGTAAAACAGGAAGTTATTTATTCATTTCTTCAGAAGTTGTAGCATATTACTTTTGTAAAGCTACAGAACTTGTTTGACTCAATGTTTTGTAAATTTGAGCCATTATTAAGGTCTTCAATAAAACAAGATGAGAACTTAAATATTCCCAGCACTTTCTGTGATGTAGTGCTTTTTTCTCTTTTTCATCAAACCGCAGTTTTTGCAAGTTCCCGCAATTTCATCGCATAAAATTGCATAAATATCCCGCATTTTCCCGCATTTTTTATCGCATTTTTTAAGAAAACATGCCGCATAATCAAGGATTTTTGCCCGCAACAATCACAAAAAAAAGCCGCATTTTTCTGGAGGGACTGATAAACAGAGAGAGAGGGAGAGAGACCATTCACACAATCTGTTTGATAACAAACTGTTTAATTCATTAGGGAATAGGCTATATCAACTCAAGCCATATAATTATTGTAACATGCTGAAACATATGACTGTTATTTGACATCGCCCCAAGTTACTGCAACCGTTAAATGCCTAAAGTCTACAGTGTGCGCGTGAGGCGATGTGTTCTTCTTCTGTTGTCTCAGGGTGTTTTTACTCTGGCAGTTTACTTCGAAATGGAGCACGGTTCGCATGAAAAATTGCTAATGTGAAAGCTTACATACAGAGCTTGGTGTGCACTGAGGTATCGAACCCGAGAACACACAACCGGAGTTCGGTTGCACTCGGAGCTGTGCCGCAATTCACGTGAATGTGAAACAACACTCGGGTGTGCACTTGTTCAGGAAGAAAAGTAACCAGCGCATGCGTTTTAGCCGATTGCAATGTCATTAGTTCAATAACACATGTAAGTGATGATAGTGTTGATGATTTACCTGAGATACGATCGCGAGAGCGAGCCTGCAGTGTATTCGCGCATAGAGTGCAGTCAGGGCAGCAAATGAATGGCAATTCACGTCTCCTCAAAAGAGTCTGTTTGCAAGCAGCAAAGCCGCCTTCCAGCGACACACATACGGTAAACCCAAGTGTTGTTTACTCAGCTGCACATAATAGCACCAAATTAATTTAAAAAAGCCCAATATATTTGACCCGCGATCTGTTTACTATCATGCCCGTGCACGTTTGTGATGACGTTAGATGCACGCAAACGCACTAGGGTTCAAGTTGAGTGTGAAACCAGACCAACACTGCGGAGGCGGAGGGAAGAATCACGCTCGGACCGCAGCAAACGTGCCCAGTATAAAAAACCCTGAGCTTTAGGTGCGTTATTGGCAGCGCCTACCTCTGGTCACATGAACGCGTCTCCATCACACCGAAAACATGGGGATTTATGAGGACGATAATCGCACAAACTATTCAATATTCTATAATTAAATCAACTATCGAATATTCGAAAATCGCGACCCATCCCTACTCCACACTCACACACATTCATTCACATTTGCAAACACAAACATATGCACATACCGACACACTGATGCACTAGCACTCAAATGCACATGCACAATCAGTCACACGCACACCTTTAATGGTACCAGTACACAAAGAAAAAAATTTAACTATCTGAAAACATGACAAACCACCTTTGTCTACATCAGGCAACAATGCAGAAGCTTCTAAAACACAAAGCATTAGAAAAAACGTGTTTCTTGTTCCTAAGATTCAGCTGAAGTAGAAAATGAAAACCGGAGAATGACAAGCCATGATTTATACCTCCAGAAGCAAAGATAACAGAACAATAGCGGTGGCCCTCCAGTAAGTACACAAAGGGGATTGTTGAGGTTTTTTAAGCTTTAAAGCAGGTTGTCACACTGAATTTTTCTGCTTAATATCGCACTTTCCTTTCGATGGTCAATGTGGCTCGTTAAAACAGTAAGCGAAAACAAAAAGTCATTTTATATCACTGATCTGGCATTCCTTCATTCATTGGATCGGTCATTCCCTTTTTTATTCTTGGCTAAATGATCAAGACCCGGGTATCTCATTAGTTGTGTGTGAAGAAAGTCTTTTGATGCAACCACTCACCCTCCTGGTCAATATATCCTACCTTCAACCATCTTATTAAGTGGCGTTCCAAGAACAAAAAAGGCCACCAAGGGCAGCAAGCTGTCTTTCCTGGTATTAGACCAATCCTCTAATGTTTCACAGACTAGAATATGTCCAGCGTATTATTTAAATAGTCCCTCTCTTGATGCTTTTGTGTTTTTTTTGTTTTTTTCGAGCCACATTATTTTTGGTGACAACTGCATGCTGGAGGATACGACCCTCTCTGCCAACTCTTCCTCTTTAGTCTGATTCGAATAAAGAGCTTTGAATTAAGTGGACAGCCCCCCTTAGACTAACAGCAGTGTGCCTTTAAGAAAGCGACCATGCTAGAGAAAATAATTTTGATTGACGTTACAAGGAAATTTCCAGCCCGACTGATTTAATTGTGAATGCCAGGGGGCATCATCGGGGGCCAGGTAATAGCTCTTTTGCAGGGTGATTTTTTGATCTGGGCTTCTCCCTATGGTAGCGTCCGCACAGGCTCAGAGGGCCAGAGGGCAGAAGAACAAAGAGAACTTTATGCCTGTGAATTCCACTTCCTTGCCTTTGAAAACAAAGCTTCTGGAATGGGCAGTTAAACTGTGGAAGTAGATTCCCAAGCTCATTTGATGTTAAGTCTTTAGTGTCAAGAGTGGCATATTCATTTATGAAAAGCGAGAGAAAGAGAAAAAGAGCGAGCGAAGGAGAAAGGGAGGCAGCTGCATCTTCTAACAAACAGGCTTGCTGTGTCTTGGACGGAAGAGGTGTGGATGGCTTTTCAAACGGGCCTGAAGGATTAGGGGATGAGAGCTTAATGAGAAACACATCGGGCGTCAGCTGACTGAGCTGTCAGACGGCGTACTGCGCCGAGCTGGGGGTGAGCTGGAACGGGGCGAGGGCGAAGGACCCCCGAACCTGCTCCTAGAGCTGTCGCCGTCTGGTCGGCGCGTGACCTGTCGCGTGTTCGCGGGTTGTAAGCTCAAATCTCGACACCAATCAACGCTGACCCTCGGATCCAACGGCTAGTCAATCAAACCTGCTCAATGCCTGTAACGCATCAAAACACAGCTTGCATGAATAAATGTGTATATGAACATGTAGGAGTGATAAAAACAGGTGAGTCAATAGCATCTAGGGGTGGGAGAAAAGGTTGATGCATCGCGATTCGTTATCCAACGATTCAGAATCGATTCTCAAAAATTCAGAATCGATTCTGTGTTCAATTCAAACGGCCACTTCACCACTGTGCGGCGGCCAAAAAGAACAACCCGTTGATAGGCGAACGTTCGTATGCTGGTGAATTGGCTTCGTTTAAGATAAAATGGACAAACTACGACCTGCTCAGGGGTGTCGCACCCGTGGGGACACTTTTCCCGGTGAGAGGGTTCAACACCCGCACTTTTTATGCAGTTTTTCCGCAGTTTTGTACAAACGCCTTACAGCAGTCGCTCCTCCGTTTCTCTGGCCGCTCTGTGTCTGCGCTTACTGCGGCTGCCTCTCCATTTCAAAAAAGTATTTTGCCTATTAAATGCAAAGTTTTTAATTTCAAAAGCATTTCTAAATTAAGTTAATATTTCCAACAAACTAAATTCTGAGCCAAAATAACGAAGTGGTGCTCAAGTAGGCTATAAGGCACTGTCCTTGCTATTAATGCTTAATAACACTTCTATCCCGGTGGCCGGGACATTAACCTACCAACATCCGTGGCATAATTTTTGGAATGACTTATCGAATATTGCTGAACTACTGCACAATTTTTCAAACGAATGGAAAATTCTGAACAAAGACTTCGTTTTGGTGAGTGATTCGTTAAGTGTCTCTAACATGACTGTTGCAGCTCGGCAAGTTCTCTCATGTGAGATGTTATGCGCACACTGAATTTGGCTTCTCAGCGATACAAACAAAACACATATTAGCTCCAATTTTGGTTAAAATGTAAAGTTCATGTATTTGCACAGCAGGATAATTAATTACCAAAAATGTATGTTAAGAATCGTTTTGGGAATCGGATCGTTACTCCCAGAATCGGAATCGGATCGAATCGTTAAGTGCCTTAAGTGGTTTGAGTGTCATTAGAGTCTACTCTCAAGTCTACAGTATATTCTCATGATATGGTTCAGGTCCCTCCTTCAATGAAAGCCTATGGGATTTTTTATGGTCTGCAAGTTAAAAATCCCAAGTTCGATCACTTAGAAAAGTACAAGTTGCACAATTTGAGGTATATTTTCCATGCCAGTTGCACAAACAACGAAGAAAGAGTTGTCTTAGCAAGCAGCACTTATTAATTTGTAAATAACCTGAGCCTTGATATGCATGTACTGTATGTGGCTAACATAGCCATTATTTAGCAATCACTTTCACATATATAAACAAATTCTTGCAAATGAATTTAATCGCACAAAACCTTGCATTTCTGGAATTGTACTTATTTAGTACCAAGCATGAACTATTCAAGTTTACGACTTAATGAGGTTTTTTAAACACGTTTCCATATGATATTCCAAAGCTCTGTGAAACAGGTAACAAACAAACTTCCTCTGATAAAAAATAAATGAAAACAGAAGCATTTAATAACATGCTAAACAGATACAGCAGACACTGTAATAGACCTTTATCACAGAGGAATTGAATACCGGAAGTGCGCATAGAAGCAGTGCATTGATTCTTGAACACCTAGCTGAACAAACCTCACTTAAAATAAGCATCTGGAGGATGATTTAAAAATCTGGACATTTTCAGAGACAGGAGAAGAGATAAACTGATCATTACTGTGTACAGGATTTTCCAAACTCTGCTGAACTTGTAGTTTTTTAATCCAACATAAGCCAAGGGCCGTAAACATACGTGATTATTTCACCACACAGTGTCAGTGCTCGTATATTTAGTGACCGCGGTGAAGTGTGCGAGAGACCTGACGAATAAGATCTGAAAGAACATATTTATTTATTTGTATTAAATATTTTAGTCATTATTCTGTCATTTTTCATCGACAATCATTTCACTGTATTATATAATTCACACATTTTTACAGTCATGCTGTTAACGTATTAATGTTTAAGATTAATTAAATGTTTAACATCGTTAAATTTCTTTAAGGCAGTTACCGCGCATTCATTCATCTATTTAATACTGCTGTCGTGAAAATTAACCATGGTTTTATTACAAAAAAACAACAACAAAAAAAACATGGTTATTGTAGTTTAGCCATGGTATTTGTTGGTAGTCAATCCATGAAAAAAACATGGGTACTACATTCTTAGTATAATAAAACCATGGTTAACATTCGTAAGGGTGTTTATCAGTTTATTAATTCAACAGGTATGAAATATGATTTGTAAGAGAAATACTTTTAATGAGAAGACGAGCACTGGACTGTGGCAGGTTACAAATACATTTATTAATCAGAATGCACATTTGGATGGGAACATTTCAGCAGGCTGACGATATGAGACGTAAACATCCTCAGTTTGGAAATGCACAACACACAAACATACTCCCGCATATTATTTTAAAAGAAGGACCTTCATCCCGCCATATCAGTCTCACCCATGCTTTCCTCTATTCTTTTAGTGTCAGGAAATGGTCAAATCTGGGTTAAGGATGTCATTATTTAGAGCACTGGATCGCTGCAGCAACACTTGCGAGAAGATTCAGACATTAGTTTTAATTGCATCGCGATGGGACCAGAAGTAGCTGTGCACTGCTTCACTTACCGGAAATAGGAAGTGTAATAAAGGTCTTTTGAACTGGCTTTAATTTTTTTTTGTATTCAGTGTCTAATTGTCGTGTTTTAGTGTATGACAAGTTGCAAGACACTTCAAATGTATGCATATGGTTTTACATTGGCAGTTTGTTGTGAAGTTTCATTAGGAATAAATCACTGATTAATAACTGGCAAAAGTGCACGACAAACACGCCATCACTTTCTAAATTTAAAGTTTAACATTATATCACACATTCTAAATGCACATACATTGCTGGTAATGTATTTCTTACTGTGCACATGTTGTGACATCTCATATTAAGAGATCATCTTCCTACTTGCCAAGTGTTTGTTTTGAAAGAAAGGTTGTTTTTTTTGTTCTTCATCTCATGTAAAATACTCAATTTCCCGCTTCTAATGTCGCCAATACCTGTGTGTCCAATAATTTGAGGAAGAATTTGAGATTTGAATGCAGATTTATGCATTGATTTAAAAATGAGCTGCAGCACAGTTGTTTGCACTGATGGTGATCTCACTGTATGTATCATGTTTTCCTAAGGCAGTATTTGTCAGACGCCTTTGCATAAAGGTTATTTGAGGAGGAATTTTGATTTTAAACGTCTGTAACATTTTTTACCGCAATATGATGAAAACAGAACACTGGAGGGATGCAGTTGAGATTGTGTAAACAAAGTTTTCATCAAATGAAACTTTCCCTTGTCAAAACTTAACCAAAGGATTCTTTTGCATGGATTGTAAACAGGGATGTCTTTAATGTCTTGTTTTAATCTTAACCTTCCTATTGTCCTAAAATAAATGCACCCACCTGTGAACTTACGATTGCAGTGTATTACAAAAATTATTTATTTAGTTTTTTTTAGGTCAAAAGGTAAAAGGTTCTTCAAATACAGGCACTACATATAAGTTAAACAGTGTATTACATAAACAATTTATTAAATAAAATTAAAGGTCCCGTTCTTTGTGATCCCATTGTTCAAACTTTTAGTTAGTGTGTAATGTTGCTGTTAGAGCATAAATAAAAATAAATAAATAAATAAATAAATAAATAAATAAATAAAATAAATAAATAAATAAATAAATTAATAAATAAATAAAATTATAAAGCTCAAAGTTCAATGCCAAGCGAGATATTTTATTTAACAGAAGTTCCCTTTCAAAGCCTACAGCGAACGGCCGGCTTGGACTACATCCTGGTACTTCCTTCATTAATTACGTCAGTAGAACAGTAGAACAGACTAACCTCCGCCCACAAGAATACGCGGAAAAAGGGGGCGTGGTCTTGTTGCTGTCCCACGTGGAGAAGAGGAAGTGTCGCGTGGAGAAAAGGAATTGTTGCGTTTGACTGTGTTTGTCGCCATGTCGTCGAGACGCTGTTATTTTCATCCCGGAGTCAAATCACCTTTGTTTGGCTTTCCCAGGGACGCTGTAGAGATCATTAAGCGCATACATCTCCCGTTAAGAGGCGTGACCTTTCCGTGCAAGTTACGTGCGCTAAGCTGCTGTCGAATCACAACACAGGAACCGTGCCACGTTCGCTAAACTGCGGTCAAATCACAACACGGGAAACGCTGGCACAATTAGAACTCGTTACGTATTTCTGAAGGAGGGACTTCATAGAACAAGGAACTCATCAGCCCGTTTTTAGGACAGTGAAAACAGTGGTATACAGATAAGTAAATTTTGTGAAAACTAATGTGCGTTTTTTTACACGCGAAACATGAACACATGTTATATTGCACACTGTAAACACAATCAAAGCTTCAAAAAAACACGAAGAACGGGACCTTTAATATTATAATTTTGGGAGTTACACATTTGTTTATGACTGTTGAGACACAACGTCGGCAAAAAGATATTTCCTGTGTACTCTCAAACACTATTGGTATTTAAAGGGGGGGTCTAATGCTATTTTATACATTCTGACTTATTTACACAGTTAAATAGTTGGATTCTCATGCTAAACATGGCCAAAATTTAAAAGAAATAATAATAAATGAGCTGGCCATATGACAGAGTATTTCTGTGCCAAATACACTCCTTCCGGATTCGAACAAGTATAACAAGATTCAATGTATTATTCTACTATTAGTTACATGAATAGTGTACGTATTAGATTGACAATTGAATAATAATAATAGTAATAATAAAAATTAAATCCATTTAAAGCTGCATAACATTCTGAAAGGTCAAAGGTGAATGGCCATAAGTGAAAACTGAAACTATCAAACTCAAAGCCTGTTTTCATTATCAAATGTCCCAAAGTATTGTTCCAATACGAAAAACAATGTGACGAATATAGAATATTCCTTTCTGAAAATGGGTCAAAAATGACCAGAAGACATCATAAGAGTTAATAATAAAAAAGAAGGAAAGCAGACAATATTCTTCAGTGAGCAAATTTACATTATGAAAAATAATTATCTGTGTTGATGCAATTTACGAAATTTTCATACATTCGATTTGCGATAATTTTCAGGATTGCTACTTTACACACACAAATGTGTTAATTTGCCATCCTGAACAGTTGGACACCCATCATCTCAATGTAATGATCAAAATCTCAAGTCGTACACTAAGGAGAGGATTTTGACGCCCATAATTACAATAACATTCCAATCACAAGCTATCTACTTAGCGATATTAGCGGGTCTGGTCTGATGGAGATATTATCCCCGGTTATCTCACGCTGTTATTTTTGGATAGTACGGATCAAAGATCCCATGCTGGCACACTGTGTAACCTGCCCAGCGCATTAGGAACGTGTGATTTTAGGCGATGATTATTTAACCAGGGCAGCATTGTTGATTTTATTATATAAGTCAATAATCTTCTCTATTCCCCAGATTTAGTTAATCTTCCTAATTACAAATTAGCATTCTCCACATACCAGTCCTAGATTTCCAAATTAACACCCCCGCTTCTAGGGGACGGTGAATCAGCCATGCTCTCTAATTCCTCCATGGACTGTCTGACGCACAGCAGATTTCTCTCTCCACCTCCTTCTTCTTCTTCTGTCATTTTCCCCCTCAATTGTCTGCTTCAGAGAGGAGGGTGGAGGGGAAAAGAAAAAACAGAGACTGCAGCATTGGCATCCTTTTTTTCCATCACACACACACACACACACACACACACTGCTGGATCAGTGTGTTTTGATCAGGAGCATTAATAACAATTAGGAATCTAAATGGTAAGGTGGGGCCTAACCGTTTCCCCCTGTCTCTCTTCATCAGGGAATATTGGCAGCGCTTGAGGATCGTTAGGTGGCGCTGCTTGGAATATGACAGAATATCTAGATGAGGTCTGTCAAAATGTTTTGGATGGAGTGCGGTAAATGAATTCTGATAGCATGTTAATATGAAGCATTGTATCATTAGACTGTGGGATCGTCAGATTTGTTGTGCGGCTTATAATGAAGACAGAATAAGACTATCTGGCACTGATAATGATATTTTAGCAGGAAATCGGTTTAAGAGACTTAAACTCTTTTTAATTTATATTGTTTATGCATTATTTAGGAGTTTGCAGGGCTGTCAAGTATTATCACGACTAGACGACGAACATAAATAAGTAACCAAATAATAAATAATGACACAAACATACCAAAAAAATATATACTTTTTTCATACCATTAATTATGTTACAACAGAAACGATCTGAAAACTCTTGCAAATGTTGTTGCGCATTATAAAACATCAAGCATTAGCCGGCTGTGTTTACAATGCGGGAGACATTCCTCCAGTGGCCAAAATGTTTGATTTCCCCCAGAACCGATGGTCAAAACATTGAACTTTTCCGTTGCTATCCGCGCCGTCTTTGAGGGTTTAAATCTCCGCTCTTCCAGCATGAAAGCGAGAGATGAAAACACACTCTCAAAGTCCCACGTCAAATACAAAGTTAAGGGCAACAAGGGTGGAAATAAACAGATTTGAAAAAGCAATCAACATTTCCCTAAAGCTCAGAAGCTGATTTGCATCAGATTCAGAGATCATGTTTTATTTATCAGTAATCGCAACCAATCAGGAGAGAAATTAATCAATGAAAGCGTTAGCAGGAGTGATATCCGGCCATCTGGGGGGTCACACTTATCTCGCCTTGAGCCCGACACGCCACCTCACTCCCGAGCACCCGCTCTTGCCCTATCCGCCCCCACCCGCTTTCCACTGGGCTTGTCATGGGCTCATATTTAGGTGACTGATTTTTTTTTCTCCAATGAGCTCTAAGGAACTCCATATGGCCAGGATCAAAGGTGTTGCTGGGTGCATGGTTCTGCTTTATTGCCAGCCGCTGCTGTTAATTAGAAAACAAGATCAGAGGCAGTATTAAAATCCAATTAAATTGATATGAACAGATTGCCAAGTGATGTTCGCTAATGTATAATTGAGCACCATGCAAATTTCAGTGGCTGCCTTTTGTTTTCGCATGTCTCTTCGTCTATCTCTCTTGCACAGAATGAGCAATGGAGCTTGAAAGTTTTTTTTTTTTTTTTTTTTTTTTTGGCTTCAGCTAAAGATAAACAAGTTAATGCTTTGAGATGGGGGCACTGCTTTCATCAGTTAAGCTAAAGTGATACTTTCCCTGGTGCTACGGTGCTGCTGGCTAGGGGGCAGAGGGGCAAGGAGAGAGAGAACCGACCCCACAGGGATAGAGATTTGAGAATGCCTGTTTGAACATGCCCACAGGACAGACTGGAGTGGATCAGGGACATAAAGTGAATCATAAGGAAAGCCGACGGCATATCTGTATCCGTTTTTATCATCAGGTGAGGTGCCATTTACCTGCATTGATAATTACACCGAAACCAATGTCAGGTGGATTTTGATTCATCTCAGAGCAATCCGATTGGTGGAGTGGCATTCAAAGCCCTGTCGTCATATTCAGGTCTTGATGACAATGCTTTGATTTTACAAACTTGATTACTGTTCACCTAACAGACCCTGTAAAACTGAAAGGTAAAAGGTCTCTTATCTTGGATCGTGTATAATATCTTAAAGCACTCTACTAGAATGACACCGCTTATTGAGTAATAGGACAAAACAGATATTAAAAAAATGGTAACACTTTACAATAAGGTTCATTAGTTAACTACATTAGATAACATTAACAAAGATAAATAAATGCTTTATAAGCGCAGTTCATTATTAGTTCATGTTAATTTCAACATTTACTAATGCATTATTAAAATCTTGCTAACATTAGTTAATGCACTGTGTGAACTAACATTAATAAACCATGAACAGCTGGATTTATATTAACTAACATTAACAAATGCTGAACAGAGGTGTTGTTCATGGTTAGTTCGTGTTAACTAATGCATTAATTAACTAATGTTAACTAATACAACCTTATTGTAAAGTGTTACCAAAAAAATGGCAAAAAAATAAATACAAAAATTAAGCAAGTAATTGTTTAGAATTGATATGTTCAACATGTTCAGAGGTATTCACACATGTTTGGGTGCATCTCCTGCTTTACTTTTTCTCTGAAAATGGGTTTTCTTTTCACTCAATATTATCCAATATAACAGTAAGATACAAAAATATGTCAAACGTTCATCATAAATATTGACAAATCTAGCATTTACTTGAATACAAATGAATAACGATACTGGTTTTCAGCTCCATCTATTGTCACCACAAAAAGAAAACCTAGCCGAATGTGTGCCATATTTGATCATTTAAAATATGCCATAGATGTTTTGGGGGGGGGGGGGGGGGGGGGGGGGTTGTGTGTTGCTAATAATAGGTTCTACGTAAAGCTGTTGTGTGTAACTGTTTTTGTGTTCAAGATTTACAAAAATGATATAATGAGAATGTACAACATGAATCCATTTTCCAAACCATGTTTTTGTCTTACCCTGAATCATGTGGTACACTTATAATAAGTGTTTATATTGGGATTATTTCAGACCGGTCTGGTAGGAACCGCCGCGGAGGAGCACAGTCCCTGTGTGACTCGCCATAGACATAAACAGAGAGAAGTAGCTCCGGCTGCAATGTTCTTCCACAAGACGCATGCAGTTCTGTTTATTACCCGCTAGAGCGCAAAAGGTTACGGACTGCAGCTTTAAGATGATGGTTATCTAAAAATTATTTAAAAATCAACATAAACAAGGAATCTCTTCTCTCTTTGAATTTCCTCTCCGAAATCTGTAAATAATAAGTAGCAAAATATCTAAAAATATAGCAAATGTACAATAGACATACTGTGAAATACAGTAGCTCACGTACAACATTAGCATTTGAGTACTGCAGTAGTAATTCTAACCGTATCGCATGTGTCGAACCCTTGCTCACAGGCTCACAAACCTTAGCATTAAAATGCATCATGAAAAGTGTGATACAAACTATATGTGAACTGTATGATTTTGCAATGTCATTAGTGTTACACTTGCGTGTGTCTCGAGTTATTTTCTTGAGCAGGGGTGAAAATCATTTTGAACTGGGAAATCTTACAAGATTCATTTTGTCGCTAAAAACCTTACAAGAAGGTTTTTTGCCTTTGAAACTTGATGTGTGAACCAACTAAAGTGTGTTCCCAAACAAAGAGAGACGTTGTTAAATCTGAAAATGGGATCACATGACACATTGTTTCTCACATGCCTTCACACCTTCAATGACAATGTGTTGTCGTCTTCCTGTTCGTGACACATCCTGATTGCGTGTGCGTTTGTATATGCTAGCATGCTTTTATACATAGATCATGTCTACATGCATACATTAGTATATGGTTTCATTTATATGCAAATTCCCTAAGAAAGCACACCACAAACACAATGCATTCCTGACAAACAGCACAATTTTCAGTGCTTGTGCCTAATCAATAGACATCCTACATCACCACGTTGGTGACAAATCTGTGACGGAGAGGAACTAATAAGGAGCATTGTTCACTTGTGAATGACATGACTGCACTGCATGGAAACGTGCACTTCAGCGAGCTGGGCTACCGATGCTCCGAGGCCCTGAATCTGACAGGGGGTACCGGGAGCGCGGAGTGGCTGCAGCTGTTGGTCTTTGTGTACGTGTCCCTCCGCCCCCAACATCAGCTGAAAGGTCCTTGCAGTCAAGTGAATAGCGGGCAAAAAAAAATTCCTTCATTCCCACAAAATGGCACACTAATGTCAGGAAATAAAACTCGAGTATCGGAAATTGCGCCAAAAGCTTCACCGTAAATTGCAGATAAAGGGAAATATGCTTTTTTTATGAATAGCAATAAAAAACCTCAATAATTTGCAATAAAAGGGATATGTGAAATATGTAAAGGCACTGGTGTGGCACAGGAGCTCTGAGACAGGGGTGGCTTTTTTGGGGTGAGGGGAGGGGGTTGAGTTCTGCTTTGAGAAAATCGTTGCGAGCAAGGGTTCTGATTGAGGAATCAGTGCTATTCACGTGAGGTTTAAATAAACCAAATCTATCCCAGGAACTGTCTGTAATAAATGAAAAACATGATTGAAGAAACTACATTTATTCATCTCTTCAGATTGTCCAAGGTATGAGCACTAATCAGACAGATTGTTAATGCTTTTATTTTTAAAAAAGAACAGGTAGAACATTAATCTCATATCATTTCTAAAGCATAGTTACGGAAATGGCTCACCCAGAGAATGACAATTCACTCATTTACTCACCCTCATGTGTCAAACTGTTTTTCTGTGGCAAAATACAAAAAGGATTTCAAACATTTTTGAATTACGTTCATAGTGACCGCATACGTAAATCTCCACAAAGAAACACCATAAAAGTATTCTATATGACTTGTACACTCTATTTTAAGTCTTCTAAAGCCATACGATATCTTTGTGTGCAAATCTCATCAAAATAAATAAAATATTGTGGCTATGATGCCAGCTGGATGTCAAATACAACAAAAAAGTGGAGGGGAACATTTTCTGTGTGAAATATAACAATATAATGTAATTTTTTTAATCTGTTTTGCACACAACTATTGTATGGCTTCAGAATACTTGAAATACGTCACATAAATCATATAAACCACTTTAAAAATTGTTTTATGGTGATTGTTAGGGATTAAAAAACACAAATGTTGTATTGATTGTATTAATGACAATTATAGTGAGTTCAAAATAGTTACAATTTTAACCTTTAAAAATCACAAAAAATAACCTGTTTTATGGCACATGAAAACATTACCACAGAGCACTATATTCGAATACAATAAGTAACCCCACCAAGGAGCCTGATAACCAACAAAATGATGTAGTCAATGATATCTCAGCGTTTGTGAGATGTCACAGTACATCACCAAAACCCCTTCCAAACCTCTCTGCCTCTGTCTCAGCGTGCATTTCACACGCATTAATGTATGACTGTAACATAACTGTCCGGCCATTACCACTAAATTATGCACTGGAAAATTCTCTCTTTATTAAAGTCATATTTCGCAGTGGCAGATGGTTCCACGCTGAGCTGAAGCAAGGAGCATAATTAAACACGACACTTTCCCCTGATCCAGTTTCCAGAGCGGGCCTGGGCGGTGGGGTGTGCGCTGTGGAGCCGTGCAATGAGTCTAGTACCTAGATCTGCCACCGACTGTTAACATCCGGAAAGCCACATACAGTGTGTTTGTGTTTGTGTGTTTGTGTGTGTGTGTGTGTGTGTGTGTGTGTGTGTGTGTGTGTGTGTGTGTGTGTGTGTGTGTGTGTGTGTTGGGATATAAATGCATATGTGTGCATGTATGTATATGCGCCAGCTGAGAACAATATCTATGATTGCTCAATGTTTTGTAAAAAATATCCCCTGCAGTCCTACTTTAACATATTTAGACTTGCATGGTACTTTCTACACTGTGTAAAAATAAATAATGGCAAAATTTAACAGTAAGATCCATTTAGTTAACATTATTAAATGCATTAACTAGCATTAGCTAACAATGAGCAATGCATGATTTACAGTATTTCACTTTTTTTGTAATTTTGTCTTCGTTTGTCATTATCTTTTTTTAATGTTGTTAATAAAACACAACGGTTCATTGTTAGTTCATGTTAGTTCAGGTACATTAAATAATATGAACAGATTCTGATTTAAATAATATATTAGTCAATTTTAAAATTAACATTAATTAAGATTAGGTCTGCAAATAACGATTATTTTAATAATCGATTAATCTGACGATTATTTTCTCGATTAATCGGATTAAAAAAAGAGCATTCCTTTCCAATCCTTTATTCAAAAACAGAACTGACAGTGCAAATTCACAGTGCAAAAAATCTTCAGAAAGTGCACAGGTTGCTACAATAAATCTATAAATCTTTTTTTTATATATATATATAAAGAAAAATACTAATCAGAAAACTTAACAGGATGTTAGAACTTGTTCTCTACACTACACTCAGACGCACACACTCTCAAACTAAATTTTATGAGTTTAGTTAAATTGTAATGCATTAAGAATTTCTCTAAAATGTCCAAACCCATTATATACTCCTGGAGAAAACATCTACTGTATTAACCTATTAATATGAATGATATTAAAGTTTAAAGGTCCCGTTCTTCGTGTTCTTTTGAAGCTTTGATTGTGTTTACAGTGTGCAATATAACATGTGTTCGTGTGTAAAAAAAAAAACTGTATTTTTAACACAATGTACTTATCTGTATACCGCTGTTTTCACTGTCCTAAAAACGGCTGATGACTTCCTTTATTCTATGAAGTCCCTCCTTCAGAAATACGTAACGAGTTCTGATTGTGCCAGCGGTTCCTGTGTTGTGATTCGACAGCAGCTTAGCGCACGTGGAAAGGTCACGCCTCTTAACGGGAGATGTATGCGCTTAATGATCTCTACAGCGTCCCTGGGAAAGCCAAACAAAGGTGATTTGACTCCGGGATGAAAATAACAGCGTCTCGACGACATGGCGACAAACACACTCAAACGCAACACTTCCTTTTCTCCACGCGACCGTCCTCTTCTCCACGTGGGACAGCAACAAGACCACGCCCCCTTTTTTCGCGTAGTCTTGTGGGCGGAGGTTAGTCTGTTCTACTGACGTCATTTATGAAGGAAGTACCAGGATGTAGTCCAAGCCGGCCGTTCGCTGTAGGCTTTGAAAGGGAACTTCTGTTAAATAAAATATCTCGCTTGGCATTGAACTTTGAGCTTTATAATTTTACAGGTATTATTTATGCTCTAACAGCAACATTACACACTAAATAAAGTTTGAACAGTGGGATCACGAAGAACGGGACCTTTCAACATGCAATACAGACACAGATTTAACTGCTGTGCTGTGACATAAAAAATATTATGTAACAATTAAATAAAACTACTCCTCCTAAAGAAGAACACAGTGTCTTATTTTCAATGAATGATATGCATTCTTTATAACAACTTGCATACAACATTCCTTATAGATTAAATATGGATTAAATAATTAATGTATAATAAATATAATGAATCCTTATTAAAACTAAAGAGGTGATTTTCTCGGTCTTTTGTTGTTTGATTAATATTAAGAGCACAAATGGAAGCAGGTTAATGGACTGCTATCACTTTAAAACCGAATGCTGACCGAAAATGACAATAGAAATTTGTCATAGTTTTTGTCATTCAAAGCTGGTTTTCATCTCGCTTTTGTCTGTGAAAAATGTTGTCGATTAAAATATTGAAAAAAATTATTTGTCAACGAAATTAACATAGCAACAGATTGAAAAATGAATGGGCCAAAAAAGGCAAGTGAATAAAAATCTTTAGTCTTGAAAACTATACCACCCCTGCTTTACTACTGTTATTAACAAGCTAACGCTAACTTGTCATGCTTGTCAAGCTGGATAACGAGTAAACAAACACCAGAAGAGCTTCTGGAGGGACGTCATGCTCCTCACTTCGAAACGGAACAAAAGTGGGATTTTGTAGTGACTTAACGTTACCCTGCTGTTGAACTCCCTTCCTCCTCATCAAGGACTCCAAGATTTTAGTTTTAGGTACTGAATCACCATCGTGGTGCTCCCGTGCCATGCCATGTCGCGTAGCTTTTGCTGCAATTAACACACTTTTTCGATTTATTAATGGCGCTTTTCGACTGGTGCGGCTCGGCTCAGTTTGCTTTTCAGCTGCATGGTACGATGGGTACAGCACGGCTTATCCGCTTCCACTCTGCTTTGTGATCAGCCGTGCTTTTTTAATACTCAAACATCTACATTTAAATTTTTTTAAACAGAACTTTTATTTTGACGGGTTGCCGTGAACACCTTTGAGTGTCTGTGTTCATGATATGACAGTTTTCTCAAATGAAAGTGCAAATTCTTATGAAGTGATGGTTTATGCGTTCGTCTCCTCATATAGTGACACACGGCAGAGACTACAAAGACTGCGTGTGCGTGCGTGTGTGTGTGTATCGCCCGACAGACCGTCATTTCACACAGACACAGAACATGCAGGAGTAATATTTAAATAGTATTTTGCAGTTTAATATTCACAGACACTAGTATATATTTGGCTACATTCTGGAGTCCTGCGCTTAGATAAACACGGAAGCGACTGAACGCAGCTGCGGGTATCGAATACTACTCGGGAGTCGGTACTACCGGTACTACAGAAATGCTGGTATCATCATATTTTTATAATTTCAGTACCGACTTGGTACCGAAGTACCGGTACTTGTGACATCCCTAGTAAAAATCAAAGAATATTCCGATGTGCAGCAAAAGATTGTTGAGCTTCGCAAAATAGAAAGTTGCTGTAAGAAAATGGCTAAAGCATTGAAAATCCCCATTTCCACCATCAGGGTAATAATTAAGAAGTTCCAATCAACTAAAGATGTTATGAATTTGCCTGGAAGAGAATGTGTGTCTATATTATCTTGTATGGCAATGAGGAAAGTTTGAGTGGCCAAAATATCAAAAAGTATGTACATAACCACATGTTGTTTGGGAGGGTTTCAAGAAAAATCCTCCTCCAGCACATTCAGTTGTCAAAAACGTCTGGAACTTCAAAAATGAACTGGTTTTGTGGTCAGATGAAACAAAAACTAAAAAAGCTTTTTGGCAGCAAACCCGCCAGATGGGTTTGGTGCAAACAGTGATAAAAAGTGCCCCATGCCCAAGGTTAAATATACTACTGGATTTTTAAATGGTGTGGGACAATTTTTTTCCAGAGGTCCTGGACATCTTGTTCAGATACACTGATTCTATCAAATATCAAGAGATAAAAAAAAATCTAAACCTGACCGCTTCTGCTAGAAATCTTATATAGGACAATGATCCAAAACCAGCATCAAAATCAACACAAAAATGTGTGACTGAGCACAAAATTAAACTTCTGCCATGGTCGTCCCATTCCCCTGACCTGAACACAATAGAAAATGAGTGGGGTAAACTGAAGAGAAGCGCCAACATGGAACTGGGTATCTGTATGGAGGAATGGTCTCTGATCTCTTGTCAGGTGTCTCCAGCGACTCTCTCAGAAAAAGCACAGAAAATGAATCCCTTTGTAAACAGCAAATTTTGTATTTGACTATATTTGAGAGCTATGAACCTTTTAGCTTGCGTCATAAGACATGCACTCTTTTGGTCCTTCTAGACTTTGCAAATATTTAAAGTCCTTCACTTCCACAATTTAAAAGAGATCATTTAGGAGTGCATTTACAATAAAAAACACACCCCTTCAGCAGTAAATTAGAGGTATTTATGCAGCTTTCTAAAATAATTGCTTCTAAATAATGTCAAGCGGCTCCCTGGATTAAATTTCCCACCAGAGGAAAGAACTTCCATAGATGCAACACATTGAATAATTTGTTTTGATCTGTTAGTATATCAATGTTACCAGACTAATGAGCTACTGTTACAGCATGTACAGGAAGCTGATTAACACCACAGCGGTAAAATTGTGTGCACTTCCTTACACGTCAAGACTATATATCAGGTGTTATTTCATATACATTTCTCACAGTTTACTTCACATATCTCTAATGCAGGACCATAACATCATTATAATAACAACAATTGAAAGAATGACACTGACTTTTAAAAGCACATTTCAAATTATGAGCTAAAATTAAACACAAGTAAAAATATCAATCTTTGTTAATGGTTAATGGTTAATAGCTGCACTGTGATGGCCGACAACGTGGCCACACAGTAAGGCAGTAACTAAACCACACACACAGACATGCATCCTTCTCTTTCATTTGTTTACATGTTATTTTGGTTGTCCTTTAGTATATTTCATAATTAAACATTTTAGTTGCAGATCACCCTATATATATTTTCATAATAAAGACAGACACAGCTGTGGTTCATTTTCACCACTTTATTTCTAATTTACACTTTTACCATACATGACTAGTTTGGGTGCACACTTTCTAGTTATGAGTGGTATATTGTGTTAACAGTTATTTCTTTTGAGTTTAAGTTTAGTTTTTAGTTACCTACGTGTGGAAAGCGGAGGTTTGACGCTGTCTGTGCACAGCGCTGCACTTCAGTGGAGGTCCGTTCTAATAAAGGACCGGCTGGCGCCAGTGGCCGCCATTTTGTTCCAGTGGTTGAGCCCATGTTATCAGATTACCTGGGGGGATGTAGGGTTGTTTGTTTATTTGTTTGTTTTTGTTTATTATAATTGTTTGTGTATATAACTAATTTGTTTATGACCCATTTCTTTATTTTTTGTGAATGAATTACGGTATTCATTCTAAGTGGGTTTAATTGGTGTTTGTCGTTCCCGGTGTGTGTAATGGACTAGTCCTTTGTGTATATAAGTTTCCCCATGTGTGGCATTTGGGGAGGCCATTTTTTCTTTGTCTGGTTTGTTTGATTATTGGTCAGTTTTTTTATTCTCTTTAGTTTACCTTATGGGCCCAGACCTGACTTTATTTTCATTCAGTTTTCCAAGTTATTTAATTTGTAACTTTGTTTGGCATTTAATAAATCATTTTTTTGGTTGGAAATCCTGTGTTCTTTGCCCTTGACTGCTTGGTCCCTCACATGTACAAAGCATCATTTACAAAGCAACCACACATTTTGGTCTCAAATTTGTGCTCGATTCATATGGTTTGATAAAAAGTGTGCTCAACACTGAATAAGCAGAAAAAAAACGCACTAGACATTTGTGTAACGATACACCAATGTCACTGTTCGGTTCATGTCACGGTTTTGGAGCCTCGGTTTGGTTCTGTTTGCTGTGGAGTGATGGTTCATGGCAGGGCAACAGCAATAATAACACTAGATTCACTTTTAACTTAATAATAATAATAACAGCAATCATTTAACTTATTAACTTTATACATTGGCTTCACGTTTTCTTTAGAGCACTTAGCAAACCTGAGTAAACTAAAATTAAATAAATGCCTCCACTGTGTAGACTAGTCAGACATAATCTACTAATTTAACCATTTACCATAATGTTTGAAAAAAACAAGCACATTTATTTCATAAAAATTGATGACACACAAGTAATTTCCCACTTTAGCCTACTTAACAAGCACATCAATTGGTTGAATATGACTAATACTGATGATAGGCCTATAAGTTAAAGCTATTAAATAGCAGTTTTTGTTAATACAATAAAGTACACCACACTAATTAAAAAATAAACAAAATAATAGTGAAAATAAAGTGGCATTTTGGGGTTATGGAAACAACAGTTACCACGGCGAATACACAATAGCCTACATCATGAACTGTAAATGAAACATGAAAACTGCTCCTGATGATCAGAATGAACATCATACCTGCATGCAAATCCTTCCCAGCTAACACACGTCGAACCAGTTATGTGATTTATTGGTACTTCACTTTTATTTCATGACTTACGAATTGACATCGTAACGTTGCATGCTCAGTTTCTCTTGCGCTTTATATGAAGTGATATACAGCGTGCGCTGCCACATGCACACGTGTAACTAAAGAGTGTGAGCTACGAGCACAGTATAACAGCCGACAGGACAAGAAAACGGTTTTCTGAGGCGAGAGAGATTTTTTTTTTCTTAGTAACAAGCTACGAAAATGACGATGTTGCTGGGAGCATTTTGCCTACCTGGCTAAATGGGGAAACTGGCTCTCTTTGTCCTTCCACTACGCAGCTTGAGCAATCACCCAAGTCACGTGACATGCACTTGGAAGACAAAAGTTAGTGTATATTTAGTAAATAATATTATAATAACATTTAGTAAAAATACAGCTCTTATTAGTTGTTTAAAGTGTACTAATTACTAATTAATCAAATGTCAATGAAGAAAAAAACTATTTTGTAGCATAAGGTGAAGTGAGAGCTGGGCTGGGGCAGCAAGGGGCGGGGCGTGTTCGGTTCGACATGAGTGTGTCATGGTTCGAACCGTGGGAGGTGTGTCGCGGTTTTTCATTTCTTTTTGAATATCGTTACACCCCTATTTACAAGTCTTTCAAATAGCTAGATCAGTTTGCCCAGTTATAAAGTTAACAACAGTGCTCCATTCTCCAAACCTAGCCTTGCTATTATTATTATTATTATATAATAGCATGCTATAATATTAGCAAATGTAATTTTAGCAAAAAATATATAATAAATAGAGTTGGGGTACTCTTCCAACTTTTAACAGACTTGCACTTATCACAGATTCAGATTCAGGACAGGATTTGCTCAGGATAGTTGATGGAAATGTCACTGGCCTGATTGTGTCAGTACTGCATTGTCACAAAATCATTTGCATTTGTTTTTAAGTCTTGCCAGTTTAAATATTCAAACAATTTTAAATTGATCAAGCGCAATAAGATGCAAAATAGAACTGAATTCGGTCCTTACACGCGGTGTATGGCACATGCACCCAAAACGCAAGCGAAATGCCTGTATAAACACAGTTGATATTATGTCAACATATTTTGTTGATCCAGGAACAACATTCCTGTCCGAAAATGTAATCATAATATCCCTAACAACTAAACCTAACCCTACCCAGGGTCCAAAATCAACTTTTTGGCTCACCTGCCACGGGGACTGGTAGATGAAAAAATCCACCAGCCAAGCATATTTTTTACCGGCCAGAATAATAAACAGCCTTTTTTTGTCACATATACATTAATTTCAGTACATTTAATTGAGATAAATTATGTTGAATACAAACATAAAAAATTGTCCAGAGCAAAATTTGAAATGTATAATTAAAAAAAATCTATATATTGATCAAAATGTAATCAACTTTATTTGTAAAGCACTTATAGAAACTGTAGTTGACCAAAAGTTCTGTACAGAGTGCAAAAATGTCAAACAAGTAGGCACACAATGAAGACAAATTAAACATGTCAGATACAATGAATAAGAGTACATAGAAGTAAAAACAGAGCAACAAATGCTAAGACAATGTAGGGCCCTATGAAATCCGTTTTATTTTTTCTCAAATTCCGTTTTTTCCGTTTTAATTTTTGCTAATACCTTTTTTTCCGTTTTAATTTTTGGGAATACAGGTTTTTTTTTTTTTACCCTTAACTGTTATTTTAGTCATAAAAAAAAGTATGTTTTTAATGTTAATATAATAGAACATAAAACATAAAATATGAATGACCTTAAATTTATTGATGTAAACATCACATTTACTTTTCAGGACAAATACCGCATGATGCAACATAACACTGCACTCTAAGTACTTCAAGTCACAACAAAATATTAGTGCTGTGAATTGATCATTTAAAAAAAACTAATTAATCACATTTTTTCTGTAATTAATCATGATTGACTGCAATTAAAAACATTGGAGTTTTTAATATTTTAATAATCCCATTTACTCTCTAAATTAATTTAGAAACAACTTATAGACAGCATATTTTAAATGTGTGTTGTAATGGCATCTTTTTATGAATGAAGGCCAGTATCACTGATATTAATGTCTATATGAAACATTGATGATGTTACATTACAGTATAACTGAAAGCTACCAATTTCAAAATTAGGCTTTAAAAAATAACAACTTTTAATTTAATTGAACTTAAAACAATCTTTACATAAACCCATTATAATAAATGTTAAATTTACCTGTGGCCTTCCCTGTCAGACATAGTCTACACAGAAATTGAATAAAGTTATCAACACCTTTCTTAACAGCATAAATAATAAGTTAAATATAGATGAATCATCATTAAAGCTACAATATTCTGTTCCCGTTGTTCTTTGAACATTAATGACAGATATTATCAGTGCTACTGTCACTTTAAGATCTACCTCTGCCGAACATGATGCGGATCAGACGCGCTGTCCCGCGCATCTCATTTTCTCTCAAGTTCATTTAAGACATTGTTTATCATACAGTATATTAAAAACAAGGCAAAATACAGCAAGCACTCCCTGCGAGGGAACTGCTCGGCACTGAGGGCTTAGCGTTGAGTTTCTTAAATTTTCCGCCGACAAAAGCAGAGCCGTGGAGAGCCGCTTCGCCATACTTGTTTTGAAGGGGGAGCTGAAATGATGGGAGGGGTTGTGTTGCCCAGATTTGCTTCCCCCGGTCTGCATTTTCCCCAGACATACGTTCTTCTCCCACACAAAACCGCATTTCATTCCAAATATGTAAAATTCCGGTAAATTCCGCGTTAACGTGCCAATTCCGGCCCTAGACATAGATGTGAACATGAAACTAGTGCTCATAAGAGTATATAACAGTACATTTGAAGGTTTTGTAAACTATCAGATGCTTAATCTAATTAACTTAAAACTCATCCCACTGCTCACTCTCTACCGCGACACACCGAACAACTCATCACGACAGCGTCAGAATCATATTGTAGCCCACCTCTTGAAACTCCATTATCTCCATTTCTCACAAACCTTTCTTTTTTTATTTAACTCATCCCCCTTTTTGTCTGTGAGTTTTCGTTTTAAAGGTTGGCTCACTCCTGGTAAATGTCGCCACATATCAGCTAATATGCAGCAGATAGCTACAGACCGCAAGTTACCTGCAGTACTAGCTAGCAACAGACCGTCTCCAGTGCTTCAAGTCTCGCGGCACTGTTTACCTTCCGGCCCCCGAGACAGTGTTGCGAGACTTGGAGCGTAGAGACGTTCTGTGGCTAGCTCACCTCGTCCCCAGATTAGTTACTGGCAAACACATTATATTGCATTACTATTTTGGTATGAAAATCACCCGCCAGTGTTGCGGATAGCCTTTTGAATTTAGTCGCCAAACAGAAAATCTACCCGCATTTGGCGCTTGGCGAGTGTTAATTTCGGACCCTGACCCTACCCATAAGTTATCCTTAAATTCAGAGGGAAATGATAGGTGAATAGCACTGATGTAGAAGCACCTAACCCTGGTTGTAAGGCTAAACTTGACATGAACTGTAAACTTGTCAACTTTCATGAGATTGTGTTAAATATAGCTTACCTGCTGCTGTCATTATTGTATGTAGAAGTTTGTGCTCACATTAGGCTAGTTTAAGTTTTTGCTGTGGTAATGAAAACAACATTTATTTTTCTTTTATTTATACACTGATTATCGTTATTTTACTATGGTAAATTTACACATGGAATTATGGCCGATCCATTGGAAAACATTGATCATTACAATAAACTACCAATAATGTAACATGTTAAGCATATACATTAAAAATGCTAACAAGTCAAATAAACATTTATTTTTTTATGACACAAATGAAAACAAGGCTGTATAGGGATACAAGTACAGTGTGTTCAATGGATTGTTCAATGATTCAGCTAAAGCTAAATCTAAGCTAAATCTTTCTAAAATAAACTTTCAGTAGACAAAAACTCCATAAAACAGTTTTGAAAGTTGTGAGTTTTTAAAGTTATTTTGATCTATTTTGATCTTTAAAACACACTGCATGCCATTGTAAGGACTCTAGTTCTATCCTTCAGTCTTGTTCTTAGCCAACCACCTGTCATAAAACCCACACAACGCACAGCCACAAACAGAGAAAGCATGTAATGCTGTAAGATGTAATTCCGTCTTTTCAGATCCCAATATGCTGTTCCCATTCACCAAAGTAATTTGGTTACCAGTTGAATTTATGTCGATGGATACAGTCAAGTCCCACTGTAGTTTTTCACATTAGAAAAGGTCCTTCACTCAGAATTATGTCACAATACAACATTATATTGGGAAGGGGGGATAATATTTACAATCCAGCAGGATACTACTAATGAGATGATGTGAAGTGGTTAAAACAAGCCTAAGATATTAATTAATGACATACAGTAATATTTATTTGGACTCTGACTTGACTCAGACTCGAATAAGGTGGACTCGAACCCAACACTAATTTTATGCAGAAGTGCAGATGGAAGAAGCTCAAAGAAAAGAACAGGAGTGCAGAAGCAAGGAAGTAAATATGGGATGAAAGAAGCCTGCGTAATGCTACAGTGTTACATTAATAATTGTGTTTTTGTGACCCGTTACTGGACTTTTACCTTGCGATGCCACTTTAGCAGCTTGAATTCTCCAGGTGGGAGCCCTTTTCCGAGTTCATATTTTTCTAGTATAATGACACTCCAAAATCACCGTAAAAAACACTCTCTATACAGAGCAGAGCATTTTGTGTTATTTTCTGCTCATTTTGTGTTTTTACATACTGAGTGAGATGCTTGCCTCTTAAATACAGCTACCGGCAGGCAGAGATGAGAAGAAAATAGAAAAAGATAAAGAACTCTCAGACAGAGGATATGACACCTAATTGGCCCAGATATCACAGCATGAAATATTCATGATGTGATATAAAAAAGGAGGACTTTTAAAGAGAATATGGTTTGTAATAATGAGGTTACAGCATTTTATCTGGCCTTTGACTGCTGTGAGCTCCACTGCCACAGTTACTAAGAGCACACACGCTGCCTCCCACCAGATCCGCATGTGTGTGTGTGTGTGTGTGTGTGTGTGTGTGTGTGTGTGTGTGTTGCATGCATTAAACTGATGTCAGCACTGAACATAACCCATGACAGGTGAACTAGGGCTGATTAGTATATTAACACCATCCATTGCTTCTCATAATATGAGTATGAAAATTTAAAAAAAGCTTTGTTGAAGAGGTTATTACAGGTGAGCGAATGCAAGATACGCCCACCGCTTAAAATGACTACAGCAAGTGATGTTTCAACAGAAGATGAGACTTGCAACTTATAACCTTTTCGTATCCACTGAGATTTCAAGAAGAATGAATTACAAAACCTGAACTCAACCTACAGTATTTAGGTTTCCATTTTGAAATCATCATCATTTTCTATTGTTTTTTTTAAATACTGTAAAGAACTTTCAAATAAAATAAAATAAAAACCTCACAATTAAATAAAGGGTTAGTTCACCCCAAAATTAAAACTCGGTCATCATTTACTCACCCTCATGTGGCTTCGATCTTTAAAACACAAATGGAGATATTTTAAATGAAATCTGATATATTTCTGTCCCTCCATTGACTGTCCACACAACTACCACTTAAACACTTCATAAAGAGATTGTAAATCTAATCCATATGAATTGAGTGGTTTAGTCAAAATCAATGTTTATCACTTTATATGATAAACATTTAATTTAGGCTTTTATTCACATATAAACATTCAACACACAAACATCAAATCTGCGAGAACCAGTGAGGTACATTCTTGTGTCACGCAGTGCATTTCAGCTTCTGTGAGAACCAATGAGGTTCATTCTTGTGTGTTATGCAGTACGTTTGAGCTTCTGCAAGAACTATTATGAGATTTGTTCTCGCGCATCAAGTTCTCTCAAGTTTCACTTCTTTTTCCGTGATATTAAAAGATGGGAAATTGGCTTTACCAACTAAGCAACTATCAATGGACAGAAGAAAGCCATCTCAACTCTTCCGGAGAACAATTAGCTATTTAGCGGTCACTCTTTTGTTGGCGATCGATATCCATCAAAACCCTGGACCTAATTTTAACTGTGATGAACTACACCCCGCTGGAGTTTGCAGACAAGGTACTTTCAAATTGCGTGCTCATAACGAGATCAAAGAGTGCAATTTTCATCTGTTTAAAACAACAATTCATGCAAAAGTTCTATGGGATCCACGCTCCAAGCCCAAAGGATCACTAATGGGACATTTAAATATCACAAGCGTTGCTTCAAAAACTGAACTATTGGAACAGTTACTTCTGAACTCGAATTTCGATTTGCTTTGCTTGTCTGACACGTGGTTGACAGAATCATCGCCGAACACCGGGATATAATATAATCCCGGATATACTTGGATATAAAGATATAAAGAAATTATCAAAAATTTGGAAAAGGTGGTGGACTGCTGTGTGTGAAGGACAGCATAAAATGTAAGGAAATTTAATGTAATACTTTAGTAGATATAGAATGCATTGCTGTAATCCCCATGCATGGCATTTACTGTAGTTGGTGTATATAGGCCTCCTTCATCAAATAGTACATTTTATGATAATTTAAGAAATGTTTTAAAAGGGTTTGATAGAAATAAGGAGCTAATTTTGTTTGGGGACTAATGAAAATTCACCCTTCGCCGCAAGTTAGATTGACAGGCGATCTGGCCAATCACATCGCTGAATCTGCCGTTTTGTCCGACAAAGCTGTCAGGAAAGTTAGTAGATTAACGTCGGTGGACTTGAACTTGAAAAAAACGGTGTGTACTGACGTCTTTCTGCGGTTGAAACAACATTTCTTTTATAGTGTTCATTCATGTTTATTTCATGCTTATCAATGAACTAGAAGGAAGAGATAATCGGTTCATGAGCAGCTTTAACTAAGGCGCTACAGCGATCACGACACATTAAAGAGCCACAAAATGGTATTTATTGTTAAAAATCTCTTTTAAAAAATGACCATTTCAAAGTTGAGACTTTGTTTCATATCAGAAGTAACTTGCTCTGTCCTGTCTGTCAGTGTGTAGTCAGTGTCCTCTTTGCTCCGTGATGTATTTTCTCTACGTGAGAACGCGTGTGAGAATAATATATATATATATATATATATATATATATATATATATATATATATATATATATATATATATATATATATATATATATATATATATATATATATATATATATATATATATATATATATATATATATATATATATATATATATATATATATATATATATATATATATATATATATATATATATATATATATATATATATTAGACTTTTAAAGTAATTATTGTAATGCATATTTAAAGCTTTTGTCTGCCACAATAATTTTAACTGTGAAAGATCAAATTGACTTACTATCTCTTGAAGCTATTTCTTATTTGACTTCTCAATCAAACTGACCGTTCGCAAAGACCTGCCCCCTTTAGTTACTGTTGCTATGTCCGACAAGCTATGGCGCACTCACACCACACACGCGTTCTCACGTAGAGAAAATACATCACGGAGCAAAGAGGACACTGACTACACACTGACAGACAGGACAGATATATAAATAAATAATATACAGTGGTGGACAAAATTATTGGTACCAACACTTGGTATCTGGGAGTCGTCTTATTGGGCCTGGATTTATTTTCCAAGAGGACAATGACCCGAAACATTCTTCTAACTATTGCCGGAAGTACCTGTGACGGGGGGAATCTGCTGGAACATTGAAAATGATGGACTGGCCCCCTCAAAGTCCAGACCTCAACCCCATTGAGCACATTTGGGGCGAGTTGGAAAATATACTGGACAGATCTATTGTACATTCAAAGGAAAGCCTTTGGCTTTAATTGCAGAAGGCATGGGAGAACATTAGTGTTGAAGTTCTCAGAGCAAATACACTGAACTATAAACGCAACACTTTTGTTTTTGCCCCCATTTTTCATGAGCTGAACTCAAAGATCTAAGACTTTTTCTATGTAGCGGTACACAAAAGGCCTATTTCTCTCAAATATTGTTCACAAATCTGTCTAAATCTGTGTTAGTGAGCACAGGTGTGGCATATCAAGATGCTGATTAGACAGCATGATATACACTCACCTAAAGGATTATTAGGAACACCATACTAATACTGTGTTTGACCCCCTTTCGCCTTCAGAGCTGCCTTAATTCTACGTGGCATTGATTCAACAAGGTGCTGAACGCATTCTTTAGAAATGTTGGCCCATATTGATAGGATAGCATCTTGCAGTTGATGGAGATTTGTGGGATGCACATCCAGGGCACGAAGCTCCCGATCCACCACGTCCCAAAGATGCTCTATTGGGTTGAGATCTGGTGACTGTGGGGGCCATTTTAGTACAGTGAACTCATTGTCATGTTCAAGAAAGCAATTTGAAATGATTCGAGCTTTGTGACATGGTGCATTATCCTGCTGGAAGTAGCCATCAGAGGATGGGGGTACATGGTGGTCATAAAGGGATGGACATGGTCAGAAACAATGCTCAGGTAGGCCGTGGCATTTAAAAGATGCCCAATTGGCACTAAGGGACCTAAAGTGTGCCAAGAAAACATCTCCCACACCATTACACCACCACCAGCAGCCTGCACAGTGGTAACAAGGCATGATGGATCCATGTTTTCATTCTGTTTATGCCAAATTCTGACTCTACCATCTGAATGTCTCAACAGAAATCGAGACTCATCAGACCAGGCAACATTTTTCCAGTCTTCAACTGTCCAATTTTGGTGAGCTTGTGCAAATTGTAGCCTCTTTTTCCTATTTGTAGTGGAGATGAGTGGTACATGGTGGGGTCTTCTGCTGTTGTAGCCCATCCACCTCAAGGTTGTGCGTGTTGTGGCTTCACAAATGCTTTGCTGCATACCTCGGTTGTAACGAGTGGTTATTTCAGTCAAAGTTGCTCTTCTATCAGCTTGAATCAGTCGGCCCATTCTCCTCTGACCTCTAGCATCAACAAGGCATTTTCGCCCACAGGACTGCCCCATACTGGATGTTTTTCCCTTTTCACACCATTCTTTGTAAACCCTAGAAATGGTTGTGCGTGAAAATCCCAGTAACTGAGCAGATTGCGAAATACTCAGACCGGCCCGTCTGGCACCAACAACTATGCCACGCTCAAAATTGCTTAAATCACCTTTCTTTCCCATTCTGACATTCAGTTTTAAGTTGAGGAGATTGTCTTGACCAGGACCACACCCCTAAATGCATTGAAGCAACTGCCATGTGATTGGTTGATTAGATAACTGCATTAATGAGAAATTGAACAGGTGTTCCTAATAATCCTTTAGGTGAGTGTACACACACACACACACACAGTAGAGTAGAGTAGAGTAGAGTAGAGTAGAGTAGAGTAGAGTAGAGTAGAGTACCAGGTGCTGACTGACGATTCACAAAAATATGAGTGATGAACTGCTCAAATGTATGTGAGGGACAATAATTGTAATTTATTTATTTTAATTAATTAATTACAATAAATTAATGCATTTCACTGACATTGAAATAAACCCCTAGCATGAAAACACATTACCACATTACATTACCAACAATATATTTTGTTTAATTTGGTCACCACTGGTTACGTCTCTCTGCTCTCCAGCACTAACAAAATAGCACACAGTACACCTCTTAGTGGTTGTCAATACTTTCTTGGAAAGGTATTAAGTATAAAAGTATGGCTGGAGTGGCCTCTTACTGCCCCTTTGCTCAGAAACACCCATACAGTAGCAAGAATAAAGAAACACACACACACACACACACAAACACACCCTCAAAAGCACACACACAGGAACGCTAACAGGCATCTCAGGAAGCCAATGGGCCAGTGCCAGTGCCAGGAATCCGTGCGGATGCCAGACTGCCCCCTGCTGTAGTAATCTGGAAGAATTACATCGAGAGGAGTGAAAAGAGTGTGTGAAAGTGTGCGTAGCATTTGTGTGAGTGAGAGAGAGACAAAGAGACAGGCAAAGAGACAAAGCAAGAGAACGGGAGAGAGAGAGAGATATAAAACTCATATAGGGCTTGTCACTTGTGTGTGGCGCGCTCTCTGGGTTCAGCATCACAATGAATGACATCACACTCGCACAAAAAGGATCTGGCGATGGGCGCATTAGAGTCTTTTGTGAGTGCAGACCTTGGCACATTTCACCTTAATGAGTGGCTTCCAGCTCCGCTCTACTCAAAAAAAAAAAAAAATTTCTAATGGATTGCTTTTATGATTTGCCTGAAACTGTTGGCTCGTGCCTCACACTCTCTGTGTTACCGGCTTGGCCTTGGTCAGCCGCAATAAAATGTGTGAGACCAACATTCTCCCCAGTCGTGCCACAGAAAAGAAAGACAGGAAAAAAAAAGAGCTATTGAAATAAGAGAGAATAAAATGAAAAACCAAAATGGTTTTGGTGCTTTGTTTTATCTGTGAGTAATTAAATCCATTTTCCCCTTTCCTTTCTTCCATTTTCTCTGTAAAACCAACACTTGTAAAATTTGGCCACATAATTGTCTGCATGGTAGACGCGACTGCAGCCAAACTATACCCATAGGACTTTGAGCTGCTGACATCCAAACCATTTTGTAATGGAATGCATCAGAATGAGCTCTGAGCTGGATATGACGATGCCAACAATACATGTAGATTTGACAACACATCCCTGACTTGTAATCTTTCCCGAACTGTGCTGCGGCCATTTCATTACACCCAAATAATTCTTAAAGCTTAGAATATGACACTGCATATAAATTCAGTACAACCTTCTGACATTAATTGCATTATAATTAAAGAGTTAAAAAAAGAATAACTGAGCTCTCTTGCATTTTCTTTTTTTTTTTGCTTGCTAAAAAGAAAAATAAGTTTGCATGCAAGGAGTATTGTAGTTCCAGTTTATTTATTCAATACCCACAATTCGTGCCACAAGAGTCACAAGGGCCATTAACGGCCACTGTTAGAACCTGACAAGGGCAGTCTGGGAAACGCAGCCCCGACTGAGTCACTATCAGGACAGCCCCACCATTTCTACCTGACACTGATTTCTTCATCTGACAGTAATTTCAACCCTTACAGTTAATGAATAATGGAGTGAATGTGCTTAAATTCTGAAGACAGAAGTCAGTTTAACATAACCACTGCCATCAGCGCTGACATTAATTGCTCCCTAATTCTGGCAGTCGTGGCTCGGAGAGGCCTGGAGGAGAGAGTAAGTGCATGAGTAGAGAATGGATATAAGCCCCTGACATGCAGAGAGAGTGACAATAAGGGCCAGTAACTTGCAGGGCGTGGAAAGACCCTAAGAGTCCAGTGAAGGGACCCTGTCTGGCAAGCCAGCTTCAGAAAAGTGGGCGGAATTGCTGTTGACCTGCACACTTTGACATTAATAGTGAGGTCATTTTTCTTTTCCATAAGTGCTCTTTAGTGATCCAGAGGTGTGGTGGCTCTGGTACACTCAGAATGTTGAGAGGCATCAGGTGAACTGGACAGGTTGGAGAACTAGAATTATGACTAAAGGCACTGCCATCTTGAACATTTAAAGAGCACATAGCATTGCTTGAGAGAAAGTTCTCTTTTTAAATGTGGATGCACAGCCATATAAAAAGGCTGGCCTTTAAAAAAAATAAAACAATAATAATAAAATAGACAAAAGCTTAACTTAACATCATGGCATGATGATTTACTAATATATATGCACTACTGTTAAAGAGTCTAGGGCCAGTGTGTTTTTTTCTCTTTGTTTTAAAAGAAACTGATTAAGCACCACAAATGTTTTCAAAATTGACACTAAATAGAAACGTTTATTGAGCACAAAATCAGATTATTAGAATTTCTAAAGGATCATGTGACACTGTAGTCTGCAGTAATGGCTGCTGAAAATACAGAAGAATCCTAAAATAGAAAAGTTACTTTATATTGTAATATTGCCATTTTTACTGTATTTTTGATCAAATAAATGCAGTTTATAAAGCATATAGACTTCTTTTGAAATATATATATATATACACACACCTAAAGGATTATTAGGAACACCATACTAATACTGTGTTTGACCCCCTTTCGCCTTCAGAACTGCCTTAATTCTACGTGGCATTGATTCAACAAGGTGCTGAAAGCATTCTTTAGAAATGTTGGCCCATATTGATAGGATAGCATCTTGCAGTTGATGGAGATTTGTGGGATGGCACATCCAGGGCACGAAGCTCCCGATCCACCACATCCCAAAGATGCTCTATTGGGTTGAGATCTGGTGACTGTGGGGGCCATTTTAGTACAGTGAACTCATTGTGATGTTCAAGAAACCAATTTGAAATGATTCGAGCTTTGTGACATGGTGCATTATCCTGCTGGAAGTAGCCATCAGAGGATGGGTACATGGTGGTCATAAAGGGATGGACATGGTCAGAAACAATGCTCAGGTAGGCTGTGGCATTTAAACGATGCCCAATTGGCACTAAGGGGCCTAAAGTGTGCCAAGAAAACATCCCCCACACCATTATACCACCACCACCACCAGCCTGCACAGTGGTAACAAGGCATGATGGATCCATGTTCTCATTCTGTTGACGCCAAATTCTGACAGAAATCGAGACTCATCAGACCAGGCAACATTTTTCCAGTCTTCAACTGTCCAATTTTGGTGAGCTTGTGCAAATTGTAGCCTCTTTTTCCTATTTGTAGTGGAGATGAGTGGTACCCGGTGGGGTCTTCTGCTGTTGTAGCCCATCCGCCTCAAGGTTGTGCGTGTTGTGGCTTCACAAATGCTTTGCTGCATACCTCGGTTGTAACGAGTGGTTATTTCAGTCAAAGTTGCTCTTCTATCAGCATCGGCCCATTCTCCTCTGACCTCTAGCATCAACAAGGCATTTTCGCCCACAGGACTGCCGCATACTGGATGTTTTTCCCTTTTCAAACCATTCTTTGTAAACCCTAGAAATGGTTGTGCGTGAAAATCCCAGTAACTGAGCAGATTATGAAATACTCAGACCGGCCCATCTGGCACCAACAACCATGCCACGCTCAAAATTGCTTAAATCACCTTTCTTTCCCATTCTGACATTCAGTTTGGAGTTCAGGAGATTGTCTTGACCAGGACCACACCCCTAAATGCATTGAAGCAACTGCCATGTGATTGGTTGATTAGATAATTGCATTAATGAGAAATTGAACAGTTCCTAATAATCCTTTAGGTGAGTGTATATAAAAAATAAACGTATCTTTAAAAGATGATATATCTTACATCGTTGAACAAGAAAAAAACAAAGGTGAAGAGAATCATGGTGTTTGTTCATAGCTTAAAGTCCCTGTAAAGACAATTCTGATATTTGTTTCTAAACACATTATAAATGTTAGAAATGTACAAAGACTGTGAATTATGTAGTACTGAATTCAGAAGTTAGACCGCTAAACAGTTTTTCACCGTTGCTGTGTTCAGGATTTTCTGGGCGGGGCTAAAACGGTGGCTCGATGACGCACTGGAGCCACCGAGGCTGGCTTCCCCCCTAACACGATCATAACTACAGCACATTCGCATCAGTTTGCCCGCTCGAACACAAGTTACTGTCACTACTGTTAGTTATTACAGCCTACAATTTACAAAACAGCTTTCAAAACAAAAACGATGATCAAGAAGGGGTGGAATAATCTTGTGAACAGCTACGTTAATGGGGAGCTGAGGATCACAAACTTTCACCGGAGACAACTGGGATTCACTGATAATTCGCTGCAGAACCGACCCAGGCCTTCATCCTCGCTTCATGTCCCGCATACATCTGGTGCGTCGTGATCATAGACGGTCGTGATCAGTACGTGAGTGTTGTCTTGTGTGCTACTGAAGCTTTCCCGCGAGTGGGCGTGGTTTCGGCGCCGACAGCGGACACACCCCCAGCGTTTGAGAGCAGAGAATGCTGCTAATTTTTTCAAGTTTTTGATAAGCTATTTTATGTACGGATTTTTTTATGATTCAAATTTGGCTGGGTGGTTAATAACACATTTATCTGTGGTGTGAGGAACTCAGAACACATGTTTAGTTTTGACTTTACAGGGACTTTAACACTGAAAGAATGAATTAAAGAACAAAGTCATGAAGCAATACAATATGTGCCACTAACTGGTTTACAAGCAGTGCTTGTAGAAGAAACACTGTGCCTTATGAAGAATTCAGTGCCCTCAAATGTAAATGAGGTAGCCGTCGCTTTTGTCCTCTTCGGTTGATACAAGGGAAAAGAGCAGCCACCGTGGCCCCCTTCTTTCATCTCCGCCACACAAGAGGTGGCGGGTGACATCGGCTTCCTGTCTAATTACTGGAGAGCACTATGTCTGGCCAGAAAGGACAGTCTTGTGCCATTACACACGTCCTACTCCGGGCCACATCTCAGACTCTTTCTTCCCTTCCGTTTCCCCCTCCCAAGGCTTTCCACTGTCAACTCCTGCTATTTGCCGCTCCTTTACCCGGCCATTAAGACTGGCCCTTGTCCAGGCCAGATCTTCAGAGAAAGGTCTCTGACATGGCCATATGCAACCCAGCCAGTAGCTAGAGGGCTGACAAGAGAAACTCTCTTGCATTTAATGACCCATCGCCATGGTCGGCCTCCTCAAACGTCATTGGCCTTTAATGACTGCGCGGGGCAAACTCAAGTCAAAGTCAAAGGCGATTTTTTTTGGGGGGGGGGGGGGGGGGGTGAGATGGACTTTTACCATAAAAGTGTATATATTTTCACGAGGCATATTCACATCCGCTACATTTGCAGTCCATGTGGCATGGCAATTATGCATAATTACACTGAAGGGCCGATGAGACTGGGAGATAACCTCAGAGATACCAAACCCCTTCCCAGCCTCCGGCAATGGGCAGCCCTATTGTTTCACAGCCTGGACTGAGGTAGTATGGTGCTGGTGGGATGTAGTATTCATTGTCATGACAGTGGGGTTGAAGAAGTTCAAGGTGTTCGTAGAACGAAGAGTTCACATTGGCCCAGAAGCTTCCAATCTGGTGATCCAGGGCCCTTTTGACCTGATCATCTGGTCCTGGCTGTCCAAGCACGTTCACGCTCTGTTTCCTGATACGGTGAGACAAAGGGGCCAAGATAAAATCTGACTGCTAGTGCGTGCAAAGCAAGCCCAAGTGATTATCAAGCCCCCAGAGCATCTCAAATACCCTGTTTACACCTGTTATTAAGATCCGTTTCAGGTGATCTGATCGTAAGTGGACAGTGCTAAATACAGATGTAAACTGTGTCCAAAACCTTTTGTGATCCGAATAATAATGTTGAATTGGATCACCAGAGATGGAATTTAAATTGAAAAATTAGAGCTACACAATTAATTGTTAAAAGACGATTCAAACATTGACGGATCTTATTCCTAAATGACAACGATTCTGCCATGTCAATTAAACCTTTGACAAGTATGATTACAGCGGGAAAAGTATCACAAGTAGTATTTTGCAACCACACAGTCTCATCATTTCTGTTACAATAATTCAAATTATCACATAAATACTGGGATAAAAGTGTATAGGTCAGATATAAAATTGATGTTTACGTATATATGTCTACATCAAAAAACGATTAATCAAGTAATGAAAAAAGTGAAGCCTTTATGAGCGAGTCATTGAATCATTCATTCAGACTGATTTAAAAATGTAAATAAATTACATGTTTTGTTTAGTTGTCTATTCAGAATCATGGAAGAATTGTGATCTCCATTTTAAACTTAAAAAGTGATTCTAAATTTATCCAGGATTTTTTGGTTGTTCCTATTGACTTTCATTGTATGGACAAACAGTTATAATTCTTGAAAAAAATCAATTGTGTTCCGCAAAACAAGGAAAGTCATAAAGGTTTGGAATAGGGTTGGGTATCAAGAACCAGTTCCATTTTAGAACCAGTTTCAAATTTCCAAGAACCGTGGATTCGATAAGACGCGCAGTTCGATTCAGTTTATTGATTCCTGTATGCACACATTTCAATGTGATTTTAAACATTCAAGCAAGAAATCTTAACAGCCATATAATGGTAACATGCTAAAACATATGACTCTTACTTGACATCGTCCCACGCAAGTCTACAGTGTGTGTGTGTGAGAAAATGTGTTGTTCTTCTGTTGTCCCAGGTAGGGATGGGCGATATCTTATCGTTTGCGATATACCGGTAAAAATTCTCCCCACGATAAGAATTTGTCTTCCCGCGATAATAACGATAAAGCCTAGTTGATAGCGCGACCCATCCGCAGTGCCGCCGCTGGCCGTCTCTTGATGCTTAAAGCGTTTACTTTATGATGGCCGCGGTGGCTGCGTTCGTCAATTTGTATAGCTGAACGGGGGTTGGGAGAGAATTTTCTTGTAGTGCCCTCGCAGCACTCGGTGCCCTAAGAGCCGCGCAATGGGAGCGGCGGCACTGAATCCTCATCTCACGTGCAGAGCGAAAACAACCATGGCGGAAGCTGCGGAAGAGTTCATAGCTAAACGAGGGGCTACCCGAGGGCAATCTGAACCATACAGATGTATTTTCACTCGCTGAGCACTTAGAGCGAATATCTTAAGCGCTCAGTCCTTCTCAATCGATCGGTAAAGCATACTATTTCAGTTGATCTCAATGAATGCGCAGTGTATTTGACGCACAGTAAACACTAGTGTGAGGCGCGCGACTGAGAGCGCTCAGTGTTTCACACACACTCAAAGAGAGAGCGAGAGAGTAAACAATATCCTGTGTTGTATTTTCCTGTAAAATAATGGCGTTTATTTGGAATTATTCAGCCTTTCAATGAACAGGAAAAAACGAATGCACAAACGGGAATCTCATTGGCTGGCGTGCACCTATTACTGTGCCTGTTTTGATTTCAGCAAATCAGTTTGAATGAGCGCTGACAACATGATTAATATTCATGAACCCAGAAGCTCATTATTCCTTAGTCCAGTTTATTTTTATCAGTAGAAGAATTCGTGGTATTATCTTATCAACTCAAATTACTGAAGTTCTATCATCAAATCATTATTTTCAACTTTTTTGTAATCTGAAGACATTTTTGGGATAATTACTTTTGCTGTTTCTGCTATTTTTACCACTGTTTGCACCATGAGTGTATGAATAAATACAGAATCGGTTTACATGTAAAACTTGTCAGTAGCCACGTTTACATGCGCACATTTTTTGTCATTCCGATTAAAATCATTCCGATTGAAAGATTCGGTGGACTGTTTACATGAGACGTTATCTAAACCGATCTGGTGTTTAAAAGTGCTGACTTTCAGTAGGAATCATTTTGTGACATGCGCACACAGTTTGTCTGCCGCCTCAGATTCGTTACGTATCGTGGATCAATAGTTCTGTGTTGGTAATTTTTATATTTATTTATTTTTCTGTGGGCGGACATGCAGTAGTTTAACCTAATTTATGTCCTATACAATGGCTATTTCAACAGCTGTGAATGATGAATGAGGAATCAAAAATGAATTAAATTCATTTATTTTGAAAAACACAAAATTAACAATAAAATGCACTCAAATTATTAATAAAAACACAGGATATACGGTGAAACATGAATGAAGCATTCAAGACGTGCTCAGCATCATTACTAGTAGTAGGCCTACTAAACATATATATTTCAGATGATTAAGGAAAGATACCATAATCACAAAGGTATAAATAATAACAAAAGTAATTAAAGTAGACTGTGGGTTATGTTACTTAACCAATTTGAAGCAGTTGTTGAATTTTTTTTTTTTTTATAGCTAACTTAACTAACGAGAAACAGAGAGCAGCTTGAATGTTCCCCGTTGAAATGGCAGCTCTCAACGGCCAACCGGACTTGTACAGTTTTAGAAAAGCTATTTATTATTTGCCGTAAAGTGTAAGAATCACCTCAGAAAAATTAATTATTCTGTCAGGCGCAGTTGAAGCCTAGGACAAACGCTGTCAAGATGAGATGGTGTAGCCAGACTATGTCTGTGTCATTATTCCAACATCATGTTCATAACATGTTACGAAATAAAAAGTTTAATACCTCAGAAAAACTTTCCCCGCTTGTCAACATGATAGCCTGGTGTGAGCGCGGCGCGCGCTCTTCAGTTGTGGAGGTGCGCGCTGTATATCACGTCACAGAAAGACGTGCACTCAAAAAAAAGTAATCGGATCAGGTCGTTTACATGGTGGAATTTTTCGTTTGATCGGTTCATGAAAAGGTTTATCCCACCCCTCTCAAACCGATTACAATTTCATTCGGTTTGGCCGTTTTTATTCCGATTGAGGGGTTTATATGGAGCATTTTTATTCGGATTGGACTTTTAAACCGATTACAGTGCTTCATGTAAACGCACCTAGTGATTTGAATTATTATTGTTTGTATTGTGTGATGTTTTTTAGCACAGTTGCACTATTTAAACATTACCTGCACTTTTACAGAAGACAATTATATCTGCAACTTTTCCATTTCTGAAAAGGCTGGTGTGGAATTTTACATGGAACGTGGAATTATATATATATATATATATATATATATATATATATATATATATATATATATATATATATATATATATATATATATTTATTTATTTTTTATTTTTTTTATGTATTATAGGAGCCTATTTGATGACATGTACGTTTTACTTTAGATGATTGTTTGTTTTTCTGAAACTTGCAAGAATGCATGCAGCTTTCACTTGTATCCAAAAACATGGGGAATGATACTACATTTATCGTCATTGATATCGTTATCGCAATAAATACTAGAAAATATCGGGATACATTTTTAAGTCCATATCGCCCATCCCTAGTCCCAGGGCGTTTTTACACTGGCAGTTTAGTTCGAAATGGGGCACGGTTCGCAACTTTGCATGAAAAGCGGTCATGGGGCACCGAACCCGAGACTACCTGGAGGAGGTGGTCTGAGTTCGGTTGCACGCGAACTGTGCCAACGATTCATGTGAATGTGCAAAGCAACACGGACCTGGGTGCGCACTTCTTCGGGAAGAAAAGTAACCCGTGCATGCGTTTTAGCCAATTACGACATCTTTAGTTCAATAAAACACTGGATACAAGCAAGAGCGAGTCTGCAGTGTATTCACACAGAGCGAGTGCAATCAGGGCGGCAAATGAATGGCAATCCACAGTTTCCTCAAAAGAGTCAGTTTGCAAGCAGCAGAAAGCCCCATTCAACACACATGCAGTAAACCCAAGTGTCGTTTACTCAGCTGCGCATAATAGCACGAAATTAGTAAAAAACAATATATTGACCAGCGTTCTGTTTTCTATCATGCCGTGCACGTTGGTAATGATGCACAAGGCTCCAACAAAAAGCAAACGTGATCACTGTAAAAACACCCTGAGAGTTGATTGACAGCTTTTAGGTGCTTTATTGGCAGCGCCGCACACCACCGGTTACACCACCGCATCAGCAGCGAAAACATGGGGATTTTTTTTTTTTACGGGAAAAAAATTTAATAAAAAAGATTCCCACAACCTATTCGATATTCTATAATTAAATCAACTAATCGAATATTCGAAAATTGTGACTCATCCCCAATTTAAATGACTGTACCTGAACTTTTAATTGTATTTGTGCTACTGCTAATTTGTCATTTTATTACTGACTGTTTTCTCGTCTTTAATAATGTTTGAAATGTATCAGGGTTTCTGCAGGGTTTAGTCAGTCAAATTTAAGACTTTTTAAGACCTTTTTATGACCATTATGATTTAAATTTATGACCTAAACGAATTACAAAAAATAACTTCCTTTCAAAAAAAACTTTCTTTAAAAGTAACAAGTTTCATTATTTAAAGGTTCCATTTTCTTAAGAGTAACAAACTGAAGGCTCCCTTTTCCTAAGTATCAATAACAGGAACAACACTAAACAATTATCATAATATATCTGTCAATATCGATAATTATCACGATTAATGTCAAATCTTTATTTCTTTCAAGTTTAAAGGCAGATTTTTGTTCGTAACTGAAAGTTGTAGAAACCAGAGCATTAATTGTGGTTTTAAACTACTCTTTATTGTCAGAACATATCAAGCCAAATATGCTCCCTCCAGGACATTTACGCCAGGCGGTGTGTGAAGAGAGCTCAGAGGATCATCAGAGACTCTAGCCACCCGAACCATGGGCTGCTCTCACTGCTGCCATCAGGCAGACGGTACCGCAGCATCAGAACACGCACCAGCCGACTCCAGAACAGCTTCTTCCCACAAACAATCAGACTACTTAACTCTTGATCCATCAGGATCATAACACACACTGGACAGAATATCACTCAGCACAAACCACTGGAGATACACACACATTATATACACATTTATTTATCATACAGCATCTATTGCACTTTGGATTTCAATTTGTGAACATATTGTATACTGTACATTGTATATTATTACTATAGCTTAATGTATACTGTTATTGTTTAATGTATGTTTAGTGTATATTGTTTAAAGTATATGTATATTGTAAGTATGTGTATATTGTTTAAAGCTGTGAGAACTACACTCACATTGTGTAAATTATTTATTGTTTATTGTAGTGTATACTGTGCTGTGAGTAATTGTGTGCGCATCAGATGTGTAATCTGTTGTTGCTTAAATGTTGTACATGTCATGTCATGACTACTATGTTTGCTCGGACTGCACCTAAGAATTTCACCTACTGTTGCACTTGTGCATATGGTAGAGTGACAATAAAGTGATTTGATTGATTTGGAGCTAATATTACTAGGCTAACGTTACAGTAAATCCATGGTAAATGATGGGGATTTGTTGATGGAAACGCCTTCTAACTGTATTGTTGCGCACAGTGTTTCTCCTGTTTGTCAGCGCTGTTTCATCTGCCTTTAAACTGGTTTAAATCACAGACATTTGTGTTCTTCGCTGAATTCAAGCGATTCTCACTGGATCTCGTGACCGAGACCGATCAGAGCAAACGCGCTGCGCTGCCATTTGGACTTTGAGCCGAGCGGATAAATGGTCCATGTGGCGCACGGTTCAAATGAGTTTTGTTCCGGTATCGTTTAATGCCCAGCCATAATTTCAGTAAAACCAAGCAGTGACTCAACGACATATACAGTAATAAGCTGAGGAGACTCTTGTGAGTTCGTGCGGGTTTCTGTGAAAGTCCATTCCGACAAGTCTGTTTGCTGCACTGCCGCATGCACCTGGAACGCTGTGATACCACCCAGATTCCTCAGACAGAACTACAACAGGCGAAACGAATGAATGCCACCGCCAGCGCATTTTCAGGGGGAAAAGGCGATGGTGGAACCAATGAATGAATGAATGAATGAATGAGCATATCAATTTAAGACGTGGCTAAATGTAATTTATGACCATGTATGGAAAATCCGGATGTTTTTATGACTTTTTATGGCCTAAAATTTGTATTATTAAATTTAAGACTTTTTATTACTTTTTATGACTCCGCGGAAACCCTGTTTATATTAGTTAGTCTATTTGCTGTTGCTGTGGTATTTTTGTTAAAACCATAGGAAAAAGTTCCTCTGTAAGTGTTCTTTAGGCTGCTGATATTGGTTCATTTTCAGCTGCAACAATGATTTGTATTTATATAGCAAAATGTTTAACTTTTTTTTCCTTATTGGAAGCGAAACTGGAATCGATAAGAGTCAAATGATACACAACCCTAGTTTGGAACGACACAAAGGTGAATAAAAGATGTTTAATTTTTGGGTGAACCATTCCTTTAACACTATGTGTAAACAAATAAGCTATTTTTATTGCTACACTCAATGTTAAAGGCAACTAGACAAACAGTGAAATGAATACATGGTTATATTACAGTACCTGTCCTTAGTGTAATCTGACAAACATTAAGCATTTCTCAGCCACTGGAGTAAAAGAAAGACATGTTTACGCAAGTATATTTCATATGCAGAAAGAGTAACACAGTGGCAGGGTCATATTAAAGGGCTAAGCTTTTGCTTTCCGCCCAGTCTTCAGGGCTTCCCGCCCAGAGCCGAGCGAACAGCCTAGTGCCCGGGTAGGACAAACAGTAAGGCTTCAAGGTGGCACTGTGTAGTCTGAATCAGCGCTCTCCTCACGCCCCGCTGGTCCCCAGGGCATCCGCGCCAAGGCTGCTTTCATTTGCGCCCACCACCACACAAAAAAAAAAAAAAAACGATGCAGGGATTTGAATAATTCTGCATCGTAGTCACACAACAAAGGTAGGGAGGCGAACGGAAAAAAACTATGGAAGCTGAAATTTTGCAGGCTTCTCCTCTTTGCTATGCTAAGGCTTAGCGCACAAGCAGCGGGCAACATTTCAGGTGCAGCAGAGAAAGGCTGATAAAAGCAAGCGTGGGATTACACTTCATGACCAAAGACATTCATCTCTCCTTTTTCTTCACTTCTCCTTCCTTTTTTCCCTCCTTTTGTTCAAACGGCATCCTCGGCTTTTCCCTGTCAGCTCATCAGAGTAAAGCCACTCAAGCAGAATGCCTCAGCACTGCTTGTATAATTAGCTGGACATCTCTTTCACCTTGCTGCACTGATAGTGGAGTGTGAGGCTTATGTCCCTTGAGGCATGTACAATCCCCTCCTCCCCCACCCCTGTCAGGCCAACCAAAAGTCTTCCTCCACAAGTACTGTACTGTACTGTACTGTCCGTTAAGCTCAATGTACACTGTATTAGGGATGGCTCGATACCACAATTTTGGCTTCGGTATGGTACCACAATCTAATACCGAAGTACCTATATTAAATCGATACCATACAAGGTCTGAATTTTGGTGTGGGTATTGTGCATAATTTTACTCACTCTCGCAAGTTTGAGGTTTATAAAGAGGGAAATTAACGCAAATGTTTATTATTAAATGAATCAACAAAGATTATATCATCAAATCAGTCATTTGAAAACTTTCTTGTGAGAAGTAATTTCAGCAATACTCCCTTCCCTAGCTCTAAAAATGAGCAAATTGCTTCTGGCTTCAAGAGACATCGCACATGCACTATAAAAGCAATCTGCGCACTCTGATTCAACAGTTCCGCTTCCGTTTCGGTACAGTTGACGGAAATCACTGCCCATGTCTTTTTAAAACCTTGCCAATTTGAACACACAAGCCTAAAGAGCTCACACATTCCAAATTAAGTTCTTTTTCAAAAACAAAACATAATAAATATGCTCAAAACATAAAAAATATAATAAAAAAGTGTCCATCTTTAGTGAGTAGTCACAAACACAGTCAGTTATGTCTTAAGCGAACGTAAATAGTGCAATAGTAGCCTATGCATGCAAATAATATAAAATCTAAATGTCACCGTTTAAAATCAAACGCTGGAAATTTCGTTATATTTAAAGATACAATCTTGTGTATGTGCTTTGATCAGTGTTAAAAGAAAATAAATGTCTAAGATTGTTTGATTTATGCACTCATCTGTCGATCTTTTAAAGTCAGGATGGGCAAGGTTTGATGGTTCTTCGTCAGTTTTATAAGCAAAGTTCCAAATTTCACTTCTACTGCTCTCTTTATCAATTCGTTTTGGGCGTGTTGAGTGAGATTCAACTGCTGTATTAATTTTGTTCCATGTTGCCACATTTGCCAGTTTCGCGTCAGTTTGGGTAGCACACTGCCCAGCAGCATATACCTAAATGAGCAAAATCATGATATTGTACCGTTTTAAATAAAATATATACCGGTATTTTCACAGTACCGGTATACCGCACATCCCTACACTGTACAATTGGCCATGATTTAGTCCCTGAGACTAAATGGACTAAATATTTTTCTCCATTTTATTTTTGGTCAAATTCATTCTAAATGACAACCAATAGATCTTAGCCTCCAAAAGAATGTCGGACAGTGTCTCTACATTTTACCCTAATTTTCCAGCTATGTGAATGTGTGCAAGTCACTGTTAATGAGTCACTGAGATTCAACCGATTCATTCAAACAGATGATTCATTCAGGAACGTATCAGGACCTGTCCCAAATGGCACCCCAAACCATCACGGTCTTCCTCTGAGTTCGCACTTTCACGACGTAATGCCGGGAAAAGTCAGCTACATAACCCGCACCAGGCAGAAGTGCACATCGAGGGCGCATATCGACCTCAAAGGGGGCGCTCGCGAGCACCCTTCTGAGACCTAAAATGACAAATGGGACACCCTGCAGTCTCGTGGACTTAACGGACACAGCGGCCATTGTAAGTCCACAAGACCGAAAGTGCACATGAAGTGTGCCATTTTGGACAGGACCTCATTTGACTATCGTAATGAGTGAGTCATTGAATTATTCATTCAACCGATTAATTCAAAAAGATTCATTCAGTAAGGAAACACCCGCCGTGTGTTGCTTAGAGACGCACAACAGTGCTGTGGCTTTGTTTCTAACTATTTTCATTGGAGGAACCAATTGAACTTGTATAAAATCAAAAACAACTATTACAATATTATTGCAGATATACATCTCACACCCCTATTACAGAAGACAAGTGAACAGTCTGAAATAAAATAAGAATAAAGAAACTAATTACAAACTAAATGGACAACATAAAACTGCAAATTAAATAAACAGTGTTTAAAGTTTTTCAGGAAGATGTACAGTACTAACATTGGTACTCAGATAAGCAATAGCCTACAACAGAAACTGAAAAAAATCGCAAGTAGCTTTAATAAGGCTTAATCAATATTTTATTATACAGTAAGAAAATGCATTATTTTTAGGGCGGTCAATGGATTAAAATAATTAATCGTGATTAAATCACACCTTTGTTGTGCGATTAAACACACACTTATCGTGAAATTAAGCATATTTATCTCATTTAACACATTCATTTTGTCATTATTTGCTTTATCCAAAGTAAACAATCAGATGATTCTCAGGGTGATTCTCACAAAACTGTATTTTCTGCAAGCTTCAAGGATCATTGGAGACTCCAAAATGACCAAATAACCAAATATAAGGAGTCCATGTAATTCTATTATATAATAAATGTATCCACACCTAAACACCCATGAAAAAAAAACATTACATAAAAAAACGTATGTATGTGTACAACTTTAGACGAGTCAAGCTGCGATACCGAGCAGGACCAAACGGAGACGCCACTTTGCGTGCATAAACACATGACAAATCAAACATTATCCTTCCGGAGTGTGTGTGGAAACAACGGGAATCTACTGAATGTGTCTGTACATGAATGCAGCGTGCGCTCAGTGATCTAGAGTGCGCGCACACACATTTGTGTGTTTGTTGTTTTTACATCAGACACTCACGCGCTTACTGTACGACTACAGTACGTCACCAAATTGCGCTATTCGGAAACAATCGCAGAATACGACAGAGCTCGTGTTTTAAAGCAAAGCACACTAGAACGAACAATTCACTAAAAACGCAATGTGAATCTCTATTCTCTCTGATATCTCTAGTGTAAAGAGGGCCAGGCTGATTACATCCAGTAAATTAAATTACTGGATCACTGAAAACCTTCCCAGAGTTTAACAGCTTTAAATGGCCTGATCACAAACAAAGAAGCAGAATCGGATTAAAGAGTTAGAATGGATATTTCCTCCTACCAGGGTTACAGGTGCTGTAGATGCTCAGTGTGATTGTGATAAATTCCTGACATCTAACTGCGTGACGAAAATTACGTTAATGACGCAGCTTCATGTACTTCTGTCATTTATTTGCGCTAATTGCGTTAAGGACTTTAAATTAATCGCATGCGTTAACGTTGATAGCACTAGTTATTTTACATTTGATCTTTATGAAAAATATATAAAAACACTCTTTATTTCATGTATTTTTGCTGTTACATTTATTTGTCTGTTTTGTTTGTAATTATTCATTATTGTATTGCTGACTGTTTACTAGTGCTCTGTTTTGAGGAGTATCGATAACTGTGAAATTACACTGATATTTAAAATTTCTCACATTGTGAAATCATATTGCCCACCAATAATCATGTAAAATAATCGTGATTTCAATATTGACCAAAATAATCATGATTATGATTTATGACAACTGAGCAGCCCTAAACACAACATTGACAAAATGCCCATCTTGGTGAGTATCCTTGTAAACATACTCGGTTATGTGTTAAGTGAATGCAAACAGTCAAGAAATAAAATGCATGTGTACAGTATCAGTAAATTGGACCCTTGCATTATATCTTAAAGTGACAGCAGCCTAATATTCCTGCTGCTGTCTGTGTTTTTAATATTAATCAAACAACAGACTTACTGCAAAAATCACTCAATGTTCTTGACTGAACAACTTTCAGTTAGGCTTGCTGTGATAGTCGTGTTACACGGTGTTCAGCCACACACTGATTACATCACTTGCCCACCGCAGCACCCTGTTCAAAACGATCAAGTCATTTTGTTTTTTTTATATAGTAATAAAAATCATTTAATTATAACCTTAATTTCCAATCACAGCTTTCATGCATCTTGGCATGCTTCCTATCAGATGGCCACATTGCTGTTGCGGTGACTGTCACTCCTGTTTAAAAAAAAAATTAAAAGCAGCATGGCAATTTCAAATAAGTATTAAAGGTCCCGTTCTTCGTGATCCCACTGTTCAAACTTTAGTTAGTGTGTAATGTTGCTGTTAGAGCATAAATAATACCTGTAAAATTATAAAGCTCAAAGTTCAGTGCCAAGCGAGATATTTTATTTAACAGAAGTTCCCTTTCAAAGCCTACAGCGAATGGCTGGCTTGGACTACATCATGGTACTTCCTTCATAAATGCCGTCAGTAGAACAGTAGAACAGACTAACCTCCGCCCACAAGAATACGTGAAAAAGGGGGCGTGGTCTTGTTGCTGTCCCACGTGGAGAAGAGGAAGTGTTGATTTTGAGTGTGTTTGTCGCCATGTCTTCGAGACGCTGTTATTTTCATCCCGGAGTCAAATCACCTTTGTTTGGCTTTCCCAGGGACGCTGTAGAGATCATTAAGCGCATACATCTCCCATTAAGAGGCGTGACTTTTCCATGCATGTTACGTGCGCTAAGCTGCTGTCGAATCACACAGGAACCGGGCCATGTGCGCTAAGCTGCTGTCAAATCACAACACGGGAACCGGGCCATGTGCGCTAAGCTGCTGTCAAATCACAACACGGGAACCGCTGGCACAATCAGAACTCGTCACGTATTTCTGAAGGAGGGACTTCATAGAACAAGGAACTCATCGGCCCGTTTTTAGGACAGTGAAAACAGCGGTACACAGATAAGTAAATTGTGTGAAAAATACTGTGTTTTTTTACACGCGAAACATGAACACATGTTATATTGCACATTGTAAACACAATCAAAGCTTCAAAAAAACACGAAGAACGGGACCTTTAATAAGTAATATTATTTAATGGTTAGTGACCCTCTTGCTTAAATCCAGGGGTTTTCAGTAGGGTTCAGATCTGGAGATTGTGACGGCCATGACAGGATCTTGATCTGGTGGTCCTCCATCCACACCTTGGTTGGCCTGTCTGTGTGGATTGGAGTATTGTCCAGCATGAAAAATCAAACCTTTGAGTTGGGGAACATCGTCAGAGCAGAAGGAAGCAATTTAAAAAATAAAAAATAAAGCCAAGCTGCTTGAATTTTTTTGCCAGGAGTGGCATAGAAAGTCGCCCAACAGCAACGTGACCGACTGATAGGGAGAAAAACCAAGACTCATGAAAGCTGTGATTGGAAATCAGGGTTATTCCACCAAATATTGATTTCTGAACTCTTCCCAGGTTAAAATATTAATATTGTGTTGTTTAAAAATTGATATAAAATTGTTTTCTTTGCATTATTTGAGGTCTGAAAACATGGCATCTTTTTTTGTTATTCTGACCAGCTGTCATTTTCTACAAATAAATGTTCTAAATGACAATTTTTTAATTAGAAATTTGGAAGAAATGTTGTCAGTAGTTTGTAGAATAAATAAAAAAAAATTCATTTTACTCAAACAGATACATATAAATAATTAATCCAGAGAAACGGCTAATTTTGCAGTGGTCTCTTTTTTTCCAGAACTGTATAGTCATGCGAAAGGGTTTTACTGTGAAAACAGTATAAGTACAGCATGCGCTTAATGTCGACTTCACAATCAACTGACTAATCAACTATATTGACCCATGGCTAAATTTAACTGAATTATCCTGTGTTTAAATAGTGATCTACTGGTCGGTCTCTCAGCCCATCCACCGCACTCCTGTGCTCCTGGTGTATGCCCGAGAAACAATGACACATCTGAAATAGAATAAATGACTCAATTATGAAGACGGAGCACGGCAGTACTGCAATGTGGAGGCAGGAGCAGTGTGCGCAATCAGAGGCGTTAACACAGCAGGGTGTTAATGCAAAATGGGCCAAACTCCCCAGCAGGGGCAGCAGCTGAATGACAACCACCTACCTGACGGCCCCGATCAGCCCGTGCTGTCCAGGTATAGGCAACCGCTGACACCACAGGAGTCACACACAGCTGTCGTACCACCAGGACAAGTACTCGGATCCCTCACACCACATATTCTCCCTCTGATGCTGTGTCTCACTGAATAGTGTGAACTGTGAACACAGATTTTAATCAAAATCTAGGACAATAGAATAACATTCCCCATAATTTCCTATCATCGGTCTGCTTTCTAAGACATTAAAATGGCAAAATGACATAAAAGTTAAACATTCCTTTTAACATTAGCTATGTTTCCATCCAAAGTTGCGAATGTAATTTATGCGCAAAATGCAATATCACACAAAACATTTGCGAATAAAGCACCGTTTCCATCCAGTGAGTCGAAGAGAACATAATCGTCACTTCCTGATAAACTACTGCTAAAAAAAAAAAATCACTAAGAAACGTAGGAGAAGCCACCATATATAATCATTTTCGTATGTATATTAAATTATTTGCGTCTCAGAGAAAATCGTGCGTCTCAATAAATTGTTGTCATGCTTTCAGAGGCAAATGCTGCTGTTTGGGAACGCAGTCATATAAGACAGGAGGGAAATATACCGAGCATCTTTGACAACAGACTTCTGAATGACCAAAACAGCATTTCAGATGTTTTGAAAACAAGATTTTTCTGCTGGTTAGTACAGTTATGCACTTTTATGCACTATGCACAGTTATGTTACATCGCAAAAGTCACATGATTTTTTTTTTTATGCGTATCAAGGAATGTATTCAATAATGCATTTCCATCGTAGTTTATGCGCATGTTTTCGTTTCGGATAGAAAATATATCTGACTCAAACGAGCGCATACGTTTGATATGCGCATTTTTAGAATTTATGCGCATCTTGGCGTTTCCATTCAGCATTTTTTGATGCGATATCCCAAAATGCGCATAAAAATAGGTGGATGGAAACATAGCTAATGTGTCCTAACCAGTTGCTGATAACCAGTAGCTGATAACCAAGTGACCAATAATAAAAAGTCTAAACTATTTGACAGATACAGTTTAAAAAACAATCATTTTACATATACAAGCAGGACTTGAATGATGGGATTGCAGTATTGCGCATCATTTTACTCATTCCTGCAGGGAATTTCACACTTATAAAGGCGGGAAAATTATTTTATTGGTTGAATGAGCACATTAATCCACACAGATTATCAGATCAAATCAGTCATTTGAAAACTATATGAGACTCTCTCTTTCAAAATGCACACATGGCTTCACATCACCACATAAGTCAGTACAGACGAGCTGCACGCTGTGATACAAGACTTTCGTTCACATTTTGGGACAGAATTAGCCTAATCGGCCAGTGTTGCATCGTTACTAAAGTTTATCATATGCACGACTTGTCAGTTGTCAAAGTAAACATTCAACGATTTTAAAGCATTCAGTAGTACTTGCACACTCGGATGGTTGTCTGCACGCGCTCATACACAGAGCGCACACAGATAAAGCCACCTCTCAAACAGCTTGCGAGTACCAAACTGAGAGCTTTTTCACAGATTATTGAATTTAAAAAGCCAAAAACTATATTGCCCAAAACAATTTTCCTTTAAAAGGGAGAAATAAAAGTATAAAGTAAAGTAAAGTAAAACGCGCAAAATTGTCAAAATGCCCGTCTTGGCAAGTACTCACATAAACATTGAATAATATGAGTGAACGAATGTAAACGGTTATGTATCAGTATATTGGAACCATGCATTAGCTCTTAAAGTGACAGCAGCCTAATATACCTGCTGCAATCTGCGTCATTAATAATTTTAATCAAACAAAAGATAGCAAGAAAAATTCATCTGAATGCTTGTCTACTTTGTTTTTTTTGTAAATTCAATTCAAGGTTGAAATCAAGCTTCATTGTGCTGTCAGAAGCTCATGCACAAAAAAAATTACCCCATTGAGTGACATAAAGTGAGCAAATATAAATTTTCCAAACATTAGGGATGCACCGATATGATTTTTTTGTGGCCGATACCGATTTTAACAAACAATTATTGGCCGATACCGATATTTGTCACTTGCCCTCTTACTTGAAATTGTCATTTAAAATAGTCTTTTTAAAGTAAAAAAAAAAACAATTTGGGGCTAGTTTATTGCTGCATTATCAAAAAAATTCTAATGAACATACACTGGATCCTTTTAACATTCACCAGGCCAACATAAATATTATATATATACACATATACACACACACAACAGAAAATATTAAATAAACAGTGCTTTTAAAGTAGGTTTAACACTCCATATTCTTCACTGTATAAATTAAATTCATATATTATTACATTGAGGCGTAGCTCTTCTGTACAACATTAATCCTGTCACAACTACTTTGTTAAACTGAACTTTTATTTTGATGGGTTGCCGTGTGCTTCGAGTTCCTGTGTGTATGTTTTGATATGATGATAGATTTTGTCGAATAAAACTGTAAAATGCTCATGAAGTGACTGGAGATGCATTCGTCTCTCATATTGAGGTGGCAGAGGCTGAAAAACAGTGTGTGTGAGAGAAAGAGGTAACGTTAGGCTAAATGAAACCGTGCGTCTCTCCATTTATTCACAGAGACAGAGAAACATGCAGGATTCATATTTAAACAGTCTTTTTGGGGTTTAATATTCACAGACACTAGTATATATCGCGATTGATTTAAGTGACTGACCAACGTTTTATTTATTCATCAAAATATTCCTTGCCATTCCGCATTATGCAGTAAATTTCATTTTTATGACTGGATTCTGTCTGCGTTGTCCGCATCGCGGAAATTAATCCTTATGAAAGTTTAGTCAAGAGTAGTGAGTGATTTCTTTTTTTGTTTGTTGGTCTTTTGTTATTTGATAAACATTAAAACACAGACAGCAGCGCAGCAGGAATATTACATATAATCTTGGATTATGCAGCAGATTTTACACAGCTCAGTGCCTTCACGCAGTTCATTAATAAACCATCGGTTTGTTATATCGTTCTCTCTCATGATATAGCCGATATGCCGATGGTTGTAAATTCATCAAAAATTGGCCGATAAATATCGGCGGTCGATACATCGGTGCATCCCTTCCAAATATGCATTGTCCAAATGTTATTTGCCAAAAACGCAATTCAGGCCCTGACAAGTGAATTTAGGCATTACCTAAGTCGCTTTGGATAAAAGCATCTGTCAAATGCATAAATGAAGAATGAAGAAAATGTACAGTATAAAAATGTAATACTCATTTCAAACAATCACACTTAACAGAGTTATTACATTTTAAGTGAGCTTTAGATGACATCAAAGGTATTCTAAATGTAAAAATAGAAGAAGTAATGCACATGCACAATAAAATATTCATGTACACAATGTCGACTGATACAGAAAAAAAATCTCTAATATCGGACGACAAATCCCTAGATATTACAAAGTTTTGTTATGCAAGTCATAAAAAAAAGAGATCAAAAAAGCATGTAAACAGATAAAACCACCCTTTTCTGATTGGCTGTGGTTTTGTTGTGTAGCACAGCATTTTCACTTCCGATGTGGACAACCAATTTGCTTGTCACTAGAATCTTGTTACGTCATGTCTGGTTAAGATGCTAGTGTGGTCTCTTGGTTAAGAAAATGATTAATGAGACCTAATGAATGTGTGACTGGTGAAAAGTGATTCAGAGGGAAATAATATCAGCTCTTTAGATCATGGATCTGATCTAAAGCGCTTTAATCGTGACACAGGATGCCTTCACTTCCATCTAGAATGAAGTACTTATTCACTTAAAACTGATTAATATTCGGAAATGAGGTTGAAAATGAGATTAAAAACAAGTTGAAGTATTCAGTGCCTCCTCAACAGCATGAGTGAAAAAAACATTTATAGAAAAAGCATTTATCAAATGCAAAGGCACATTCATGTATACTGTATAAGTTAATTTGTGAAAAAGGGAGTGCTAAATATGAGTAGGTATGATATAAGAGGTTGCTAATTGTGGCGTCTACCCACATGTGTCATATTTAAAACATATAGACAAGATGCACAGATTACGCAACATATTCCAGTGGATGATCACATAACCAACAAATAAAATACATGATAGCATGTTTAAACAGACACACATTAATGTATATAGTAGGGCTGGGAAATTTGGCCAAAAATATTAAAATCCCTTTTTTTTCCCACATCATAGGAAATCGATATTTATCACAATATGAATTTATTATTAATGGGTAAGTAAATGCTTCCCACATGTTTGTTAACTTGAGAATGAATGTAAACAATGTAAACATGTTCACAATTAAAGGGATAGTTCACCCAAAAATGATTCCATAATTTACTCACCCTCAAGCCATCCTAGGTGTATATGACTTTCTTCTTTCAGACGAATACAATCGGAGTTGTGTCCTGGCTAATCCAAGCTTTAGAATGGCAGTTAATGGCAGTCCAAAATTTGAAGCCCAACAAAAGTGCATCCATCCATTATAAAAATAATCCATATGGTAGTTAATAAAGGCCTTCTAAAGTGAAGTGACGCTTTTGTGTAAGAAAAATATCCATATTTAAAACATTATAAAGTAAAATATCTAGCTTCCAGTGGGCCGCCTTCTGTATTCAACTTAAGAAAGAAGTGTAAAGTCTCTCGCAGTTCAAAATGCTAGCACTACGTCCAACATCATCAGTTAAGCTTTTTCCGTAAATTGAATATGGAAGGAGGTCCACCAGAAGCTAGGTATTTTACTTTATAACGTGTTAAATATGAATATATTATTCTTACAAAAACCCATAGATTTGCTTCAGATGGCCTTTATTAACCCTCCGGAGCCGTGTGGATTACTTTTATATTGGATGGATGCACTTTTTTCGGGGCTTCAAATTTTGGGCTGCCATTTACTTTACTATGTTTTTCAGGAAGATGTACTGACAGTGGTATTCAGATAAGTAATAGCCTACAATAACAAAAATATATACATTCAAATATAAAAAGACTGCATAACACTTAATAGTCTTACTGTACACATTAAATATAGATATTAAATACAATGCTTATTAATGCTACTTGAGTTATTCAATCAAGATCAGTGAGTTACTTTCCCTTGTCATTTGTTGTTTGATTATCATTAATGACAGACTGCAGCAGGTGTATTAGGCTCCTTTCACTTTAAGAGCTAATGCACAGATCCAATATACTGTTAGACACGTGGTTTCTTTCTCAACTGTGCAAGTATACTTCAGACATAACCCATTGGGTCTCATTCACTAAAAATTGTGTGGATTCTTTCGTATTTGTATGCACAGGACTTAATCTCTGCCTGATTCACAAAAAGTTTGTACGCACATGAATTTGTCCTTAACCTCGTTCTGATGTTAGTGAATTTGGAGCATTCTGGATAACGCGGCAAGGTTAGTCATTTGCATAAAATTCACCAAAACCATCTCCATATAAAGGGCTTTCCGCACGCGCTTCCCTTAAAGCCTTTCGCCACTCTCGTCAAACTTGCCACAGACTCGTTATCAGCCGCATCCTCGAGCAATGCCAAGTGTGCCATTCTCACAAGTTCTCACAATAAACACCTTTTATAAAGACCCAGATCACAGACCTCTCATTAGCCAGCTGTACATGCGCATATATCTGCGTCATTCTGAGAAACCTCACAGCTGAAGTTATAACGCAGCTTTTCTTACTCTTCAACTGTATATGATCGAATGTATTTAAGATTAAATTAAATTGTATTATTTAATCATTTCATTATATAATTTTATATATGGATTATATAATACAATTAAAGGATTAGTTCACTTCAGAAATGAAAATTACCTGATGATTTGCTGAGACTGATATTTTGAGATAATTTTGTGTGTGCATGTGTCCATTCAAGCGCAAGGAGACGTGAAAGAGAACTCAACTTGGTGTTTGTGAAATGCACCTCTGTGTGTGTGCACAGAAAAAAAACAGAAAAAAAGCATGCAAGTACATTCTCAGAGTTCTCTTTCACCTCTTCTTGCACTTCTTGCAAAACAGCATGTGCATTTATCAGGGTCTCTGCAGGTTTCACCAACTCAAATTTAAGACTTTAAGACCTTTTTAATACCATTATGAATTAAATTTAAGACCTATATAACGCAATAAAAAAATACAAAGGAAATGCAGAATCACAAAATGACTTGCAAAGCAAAATAATTAATTTATTAGTATTAGTAAACATGCACTTCCTCAAAGCTCAATCCCACCAGGATTGAAAAAGGTTTTGCATGTTTTTTTGTTGTTGTTTTTCATAATTAGGATGCCACATTTACCACATTATTATGTTAGATGCCCAATAGTCACACATGACAATAAACGGTCCAGTGGTGTGCTATCTAGCTTTAATAACATGATTGCTTAAAGTGGGAAATATGACCAAAATCTTACAAGTAAACCACATCAATAAGCAATTGCTTAATATAAGTAAAAGGTTCTCAAAGTAATCAAGTAAAGGGTGTGTATTTGTGTGAATTTAATCATATTTGTGTGTAATGTGTGTATTTAATCGTTCAGGGGCAATAAGCCTAGAAATACAACACATTCGCACAAGCCAGTACTGACAGGCGGCAAACGCGTGCAAAGAATCCACAGTCAGAATGACATCGGTCAGTAACGAACTGAGTTTGTGGCTTATTGACTCTTTTTTTTAGTGCTATCAGGCAATACACACTTTTATTTGGTCATTATGCGAGATGGCAGGTCAGAAAGATTCGTCTTTGCTTTCCCGATCACGGAACTATAAGAAATGGAGAACTGTTAGCTGAAGAATAAAATCTTTTTGATGTGTCTGTGGTACAATCCGAAAGAGACTCGCGCCAATAACACAGAAGCTGATTGGCCGCGATATAAGATGCATGTTAGTCTCATTTGTAGTTGTAATACAGCGAACTATAGTTGTACTAGCGAAAGAAAGAACCACAACACCCCAGATAAAACACACACTAAAGCGCTGCAGCGTTACATGGATGTAGGAAAATTAAGACCTGTTTAAAATGATTTAAGACCTAGAACTCAATACTTCAGCGAATTTAAGACTTTTTAAGGCCTAAAATTTTTGATTTTGAAATTTTAGACTTTTTAAGACCCCGCAGGAACCCTGATTTATGTGTGTGCAGTGGTTAAAAATCACCAGAGGTGAATGTAACGAATTACATTTACTCGCGTTACTGTAATTGAGTAGTTTTTTCTGTGTACTTCTACTTTTTTAAGTAGTAAAAAAAAAATCTTTAATTTTACTTTTACTTAAGTATGTTTTGTTTGAAGTATTGTACTTCGCTACATTTTTAACCACATCCGTTACCGAGTAAAAATAAATAATACAAAGGGATGAAAATCATGATCCGGAAACGACTGCATTGAATTGAAGGGTGGGAGAACGAACACGCAAAAATCACAAAAAGATGGAGATGGACGGACAAGACAGACGTCAGACCCAGCTGAAAGCGAAACGCAGTTGTGAACCCCTGGATAGTATGGAAATACTTTGTATACAGACAAAAAATAGCCGGGTGTGGTCCTGGAGGATATCAAATTAGCAAAAAAAACACATAGAACATGTTCGGGAACACCATCCCTCTGTGCAGATAAAGGTACGTTTATACCTTAAGGCCGAATGTTTTCTGTGTCGAATGTTTTCTGTTTTCTCGTTACCCATCCCTACTGGAAACATAGATATATGTTTTAATTAAAGATGTTACAAAAGTTGTTATAATGATGATTGCCAGTCTGATATGGTCAAAAATAATTTTTTGTAACTGATATTCTGGCCAAAGAGAGATTATCCTACTGCTCATAAAAAATTAAGCGACCAGTTTAGATGGAAAAGATCAAGCTGACTAACTAAAGACATTACTGTAGCTAGCATTAATACACACAGTACTTCCTAGAAAATACATTTCCGCACAGCATTACAACGGCCCATAATGAAATCACTCTTCACAATAGGTAATGCTTTACAATGAACTCTGTAAAAGAGCTACATGGCAATTTATCAGTTTAATGAAATTGCTTATTCACCCATGTTGACTAGTTTTATTTCAAGCTCAGTCACTTTTTGTTTTGTTTTTTGCCGCCAGACTCTCTTTTGTTCAGCATTGTTTTTATTTTTATGGGGGATTGCCCAGGCTCCACGTCAACCTTTCTCACTAGTTGTGACAACTTACCAATGCCACTCTCACACCACACACGCATCAAAGTAGCCAGAGAAACTTTTCTCTATTTAACAATATGACGATGCATGTACGCAATGTCCTTCGAAATCCATAAGATAATACTTGTAACAGGCTTACCATAGCGAAGCAGGGTAAGACAAAACATGTTTTTGAAGAAGGATTGATAACGTATTGTTAATTTTGAAAGAAAAGAAAAAAAAGTTACATAGATTACCTTTAAGTACGTACTACGATGACAGCAAAGGTAATCTAAATTAAAAATAGTAAGCAACACGTAACGTTACTAAAATCTATACTGGCTATTTAAAAATAGGGACAAGCCTTTTGATAGGTTCTGTCCAGACTTCCTATTTATGTCCAGGCAGAACACAAAAAAACCCTCGTAAACATATTTTATGGGATATATAACATCTGAGATTTGTTCTTGACATTTGTTAGGATAAGTAAAAAATTAAAAATGTTGTTGGGATGAAACGGTGCTCCCACTCAACAGTGTCAGAAGATACAGCTCTCTTCTCTCTCCCTCGCTCTCCATCTCTTTCTTCAGTTTTTCCCTTTCAGGGAGCTCTTTTTCCTCTGGAGGCAATCACTCACAACCCCTCCTCTGTGTGGTTCTCCACTCGAGACCTGAGCAGCTTTTCAACTTCATCTTGTCAATACGGGGATAAGGAGTCTGCCTGAAAGTTCATTAATTCCTGAGTAACCTATGCTTCAGTTTTGCTAATACCCAGTTCTATTGATGTTTTCTTTCCCATGGAGTGGGCCAGGTTAACCCCTGCACCCCACCCCAGATCCCTGCCAGAAACAGCACATTGTCAAGCCCCGCATCACGCCACAGAGATGTACAAGGGGCACAAATGGGGCATCATTATGGTACGACCCAGTGCAAGGGAATGCTGGGATGGTTGAGTACCCAAACCCACCTGCCCTGGGAGACTCTACGCTCAGCCCTCGCCTTACACAGCTTGGGGCCTGGGCAGGATGTATAGGCCCTGACCCCTGAGGTCATGTTCCGTGTGCAAATTCAAAAGCTTGACATCTGTTGCCTGGCTTTTTGATCGCGTAGAGAAAGAAAAGCTCAGACCGCTTGTCAGCTAAACACTTGTCCTACTTGAAATAATATCCCTGCAAGCCACCTAGGCCATAATTAAGGGGTTTTGTTGTTTATTTTCTTTTGTTTTGTTTTTGTTTAGACCAATGAAAAGAGAATTGAAAGTAGGATGGGTTTGGTTTTGCTGGGAAAGGGCTCTGCTCTTTGTTTTACAGGACAATGGTGTCCACAGAGCCTATGCAGGGAGGGCTTCTGTCACGCTGCCCTCATCCTTATTCCTACTGTATATTTGATATGTGAATTTCTAAGGCATTTAAATTATTAACATGATCAAACACAATTTACTGCATGGCTTCTGTTCTGATTGTTAGATCATACCTTTTGTTTTTTTTTGTTTTTTGTAAATGGCCTGTTAGTATAATTCTAAAAACATCCAAGGTGGTACATATGTATTTTTGCTTTGAAATCTTTAGTGATTAAATGCACAAATAACCTTTATATTATTAGTTATATTTCAAAATGAACATTTAATAGACTAAAGAAACTTAGGTTTACTCGAGGTTTTTTTATTTTTTATGTTAAAATATAAGTATCATATATGATACATCAGGCTTTTGAGAAACGCTTATCTGTACATCTCTGAATCATCATTGCATTGCTATATACAATTTACCCCCCCAGTGTTTCCCACACAGACTAATTTGTGGCGGTGCACCACAGAATCAACACCGGCCGCCACATATTGCGTTTAGTTATCAATACATTTGTTTAATGCCATTTAAAACACGCAGCATATTCGTTCAGCTGCATTTCCTTTCCCTGCTCTCCCTCCATCTCTCTGTCACTCACACGTCTCTCTTACATACACACACACACACACGGTGCGTTCCATTCGACCGTAAGTCAGGGTTGCCAACTCTCACGCATTTGGCGTGAGACACACGCTTTCAGACTCTGTCTCACGCTCTCACTCTGCCCAAGTAAATCTCACGCCAAATTGCCATACTATTGATATGAAACAAAGTCTAATGGTGCTTTCACACCTGCCTCATTTAGTTTGGTTGAATCGTACTAGAGTTCGTTTTCCCCGTTTGGTCAGGTATGAAAGCAGCAATCGCACTCGGGTGCGCACCAAAAGCGGACCAAACAAGCGGTCTCGGTACGCTTTCAAACGAACTCTGGAGCGGTTTGTTTGTGGTGAGAAGTTGAACATGATCTGACCTCGAACAGGCCCAACTGCAAAAATGACTGATCATTTTTGGACTAAACCAGCTGCTGTAGTCAGCTGCGCTGTGCATTATGTGATGAGGGAGTGTTTGTTGACAGTAGCTTGCACTTTAGCATGGCAGCTCGCAGACAAACCTGGAGTAGTGAGGAGTTGCGGAGAAATTTGGTCTGATGACCATATTAGGTCCCAACTTTCGAAAACTCACAAAAACAGCGCAATCTCCGCTTGAAGTTGACGAGCGATGCGCGCTCGCCGTTTGCAGTGTATTAGAACGTTGTTTTCAAGCCGCATCCGCGCTTCATTGTAGAAATGTATTGTTTGCATATTGTGGTTTCCAGCCCACGCAGTCGCAGTTTAGGAAATACGCCATGGCCAATGAGTGATGTGGATGTTGTCATGTGACTGCATTTTGGCTCGTTTCAACTGGTTCGGACCAAAGCAATCAGTGTGGTGTGAAAAAGAACAAAAAAAGCTGACAAATGCTACAATGTATAATTGTTTGCCCTTGGTTCGGACCAAATGCTTTAAAAAAAAAAAAAAGCTTTTACATTTTTTTAAGTTTTAGTGCAAAATTCAAAAAATAAATAGCGTTTTGGCGCTAATGTGGCATAACAGTTAAAGCCAGAGGCGTTGAAAAACTCACGGCGGCGTGCACAGTCACATGGTTCACGGAGTTCTCAATAGTTTACAATACATTTGAACGGCTTAAGCGGATAAACAACTTCACTATACAGGTATTTGCAGCAATTTTTGGTAAACAGTACAGCATAGTGTGCATTGATTTTTACGTAAGCCATATTTACAGTATCGTTTTATTATGAGAGTGATGGAGATGCAACATTGTTAACATTAATGTTAATATTTTTCTTGTATTTAACCCGCAGGTATTCCTTACTAATTGGTCTGGTGGTCAAATGTGACCATACACCTTAACTATTTTTCAATTAAATAAATGTTCTATATTTTAGTTAATAATATTTATTGAATATTTTGAGGAGATCTTTTGGTACTAAATACTATTTGTGCAAAAATTATGGTCCATTAATGACCACTTAAAGTATTTTTCTAATATTTTTATTATTTATATTAAAATGTGTGTAGTTATTAAGGTTAAAATAGAGAATTCCAATGCAAAGAGGCAAATTAGAGTCATTTTGTGGCTGGAAAAACAATAATTTTCATTTGTAATGCCATTGCCATGTGAGATGGTGGTCTAGTGGGTTAAACCACTGAACTGATATGCAGAAGGTTGCTGGTTCAATCCCAGCAGTCGTCACCAGTGTGTCCTTGAGCAAGGCACTTTACTCCACGTTGCTCCAGGGGGATTGTCCCTGTAATACAGGTACTGTAAGTCGCTTTGGATAAAAGCGTCTGCCAAATGCATAAATGTAAATGTAAATTACCCACTGGGTGCTTGTATCGCTCTTTAATAAATATATAGGCCTATCTAGTTTAGTTGCTCAAAAAAGTATTGCAGATCATAACTGCTTACTTATTTTGCATTTGAATACATATTTAGACATGATCAAACACTAGATTTCCTTAAATGTGAAATTTTAAAACGTTAATAACTCACATCCTAGTATTTTTAATGATACTTATATAAGCACACACAAGTGAATATTAATGAATGCTAGCAAATATAATTTTACCCATGAAAAGTTTAAAATAGTGCTAAAAAGGCAAACTTATTTTTCCTTATATGTACAGTAGGATATATACATATGAATTGATACTGAATCAAGATCGAAATCCGCCCGCCACCATAAATTGTTTTCTAATGTGTGGGAAACACTAAACTACAGAGATTTAATCATAAAACTAAGCATTTTATAGATACATTATTGGGAGATATAGAGTGATAACTTATAATTTTTTATATAACATAAATATGAATTTTATGAAGGAAGTTTGGTATTGTTATAAAGATATGCAATCAGAATTTCGCCCTACTTTTTGGCCATATAAATAACAACAACTGTACCAAACTGCATATTTTTGCATAGATTGGGCCTATGATTAAAAAAAAAACTTTTCCTTCTCAAGTGTGAGCTCCATAATCTCCTATATCATATTATATGAGCCATAAAAGCCTGATGTGAAACATCAGTATGTCTAAAGGTTTTTTGTATGTCTAAAGGTTCAATAAGTTGAAAAACAATTTTTTTCTGGCTGTTTTACAGGGTTAAGCGTTTTCCTCAGGGCCATGTTTGCATTTTCAAAGGTGATAATGCTTTCAAATCCATTTTAGAAGCCATCAAACTGCTTCGAACATTAAAATAGTTTGAAACTGTTAAATGCATTTGAATACTTTTTTACATGAAATACAGCATATTCATATGTTAAACAAACGAGGCGCTTTGAATGCCACTGTTTCTCACGCTTTCATTTAAAACCCACCAGAATGTGGGAGAGACAATATGTATGAAAATGAGTTTTGGATCCTAGCTCCCTCTCCCTTAGAAAAAAAAACTGTCCTGTATAGTGAGGAACTTTCCCGACTGATGAGAGGCTTATCCTGTTTTGGGTGCGATAGACCTGCATTTTGGCTTTTGAATGTCCCTGTTTTTGATGCGGAGATGTTTAATAGTTTCCTGGCACAGTTGGCATGGTTACCAGCGGAGAAAAGCAGCGACTTAAACCTTGTGACTGAATCTCCGTGAACCTGCGATAATCTCCGGCCAATCTCCGTATTAACACCCAACTTGTACTCGATCTGCCTTCATGCCCCCATCCAGCCTTCTCGTACACGCTCGCTTCCAGGCGCCTCACAAAGGCTTTTGTATCGGGATAAATGCTGTAAAAACGGGCGCCCTTGGAATCATTTCCCATCAAAGCCCTTTTATTGCCAGACATGTGGCATTTGTCTTTTTAATTTAAAAAAGAAAATATCATGCAGGCTGTGTTGACTGCCGAGAACGTGCCGTGGTTGTTCGGCATGATGTGAATGATGAAAATATAGATGAGGGGTTTAGCGTTCTTTCGTGGCGAGCTTACTGGCCCAGAAACTGTACGTAGGGTGAGTGTGCGAGCCAAAGCCTTTAACAACCCCTGCCATGATTAAAACACTATATTAAAATGACATGGGTGGTGGAAACACATTCTTGCCCTCAGCTTCTGAACCAAAGTCTGCGTTATTTATTACCGTGGCCTATATTGACCGGGTTACATTAGCCATTTTCATTTCTGCATACGATGATTACTTCAGCCTGACCGACAGTTTAAATGATCTCACTTTCAGAGTGCAACAGCTAAGTGTGTTTGGGCATATTCACGGTCACATTTATAGAGAACGTGCATGATTTATACCGCCTTTAAATAAATCTGGTCATATTCAAAGTAGTTTGTAACTTGGCACTTACACACTGATGAGGCTTGCTGTCGTTTGGATCTTAAATGGCGGGAGCGCGTCAACTCCAAACCTGTACGACTCCATCAGCGGTGCCAACTGTCAAGACGAGATAAACATCATTTCCCATGTGGGAATGCATTCCCATATTTTGCATTACAGCATACAGTGTGTGTGTGTGAATTGTGCTGTGCTTTTCTCAAATGGTGGATGTCTGTCAACAACGGTGGACCGAGAACTATTTCAGGCAGCATATTTACCGGAAGTGAATCTTGTAACGGTCAACACCACAGCCGAATCTGCTGCAGCGCGGCGAGCGTAGTCCGATTCCCGAACGAATGACTTCTGAGGTGCTTCCTTTTAGTGTATAAAAAAGGAAGTAGCCTAATAAATGCCCGTTCTCACCAAGAACGATAACTATAGCGTCCACACCAGCAGATGATATCGTTCTGTTAAGTGCTTGTCTGCAGATTGAAATGCTCGAGCTCGTTACAGCAGGGTGAATTCTGATTTACTACTGTAGATGTTTTTATCGTTCATTAACTGGATAAAATCGTTCTGAAAGTGATTCCAACGACTCACTTACTGAACGGCAAATTATTTATTTGAATAGTATGACTTAATGAACCAAGGTGTTCTGTTGTAATACTGGCTGGTGAACAGCCTACAGCTTGTTCAACTGAAACGCTGTTTTGTTGTAATCAGCTGTATTTTATCAATTAAATTAATATGATAATTAAATATTATTGAATGAAACATTACTATATCTTTCGTATGTTTAGTATTTTCATTTAAAGGTCCCGTTCTTCGTGTTCTTTTGAAGCTTTGATTGTGTTTATAGTGTGCAATATAACATGTGTTCATGTTTCGCGTGTAAAAAAAAACTGTATTTTTAACACAATGTACTTATCTGTATACCGCTGTTTTCACTGTCCTGAAAACGGCTGATGACTTCCTTGTTCTATGAAGTCCCTCCTTCAGAAATACGAGTTCTGATTGTGCCAGCGGTTCCTGTGTTGTGATTCGACAGCAGCTTAGCGCACGCGGAAGGATCACGCCTCTTAACGGGAGATGTATGCGCTTAATGATCTCTACAGCGTCCCTGGGAAAGCCAAACAAAGGTGATTTGACTCCGGGATGAAAATAACAGCGTCTCGACGACATGGCGACAAACACACTCAAACGCACCACTTCCTTTTCCTCCACGAAACCATCCTCTTCTCCACGTGGGACAGCAACAAGACCACGCCCCCTTTTTCCGCGTAGTCTTGTGGGCGGAGGTTAGTCTGTTCTACTGTTCTACCGACGTAATTTATGAAGGAAGTACCAGGATGTAGTCCAAGCCAGCCGTTCGCTGTAGGCTTTGAAAGGGAACTTCTGTTCAATAAAATATCTCGCTTGGCATTGAACTTTGAGCTTTATAATTTTACAGGTATTATTTATGCTCTAACAGCAACATTACACACTAACTAAAGTTTGAACAATGGGATCACGAAGAACGGGACCTTTAAAGGCACAATATGTAATTTTCGCCACTAGAGGTCGCTTATTCAAAACAAAGGTGTAGCTTGATGATGACATGACGGCACTCAGGCAGAAATCATATTCATGAATGAGCTAATGTTTTAAAGATTTATTAACGTTACTGGAGTATGACCCGGGGCCGAGAGCCGTGGGAGCTAGGGTTGCCAACCGTTCCGTATTTAAGGCATCAATGAAGCGTTCTGTATGAAAGCCATACAGAACGCAGTTCATCCCGTATATTCAGACACACACTCTAAATTGAGAATTAATCATTCCTTTGAGACAAATCATTGTTTGATTTGCAAACATAGCCATTCGCAAAAGGCTTTAAGACCCAGCAGTATTCTATGCTGGTGCCAACTGGTCGCTCCCGCATCACAGCGATTGGCTCGCGCTAACGGCAAATCCCTTTCCCTGTTTACATTTTGATTTTAACTAAATTTGATTTTGGCAAAATTTGAGCGGATACAAACAACGTGATTATTGTTCATGAGTCCAACATTCAGCCATGCAAGAAAACATGCACTCTCAAAGAGGGAAGACGTAATCAAAAAGGGAAGTCATCTTTCACTATTGTAAGTTAATGTAGTACTTGTGGCGTATTCTTAACCTCATTGAAACACGAAATAACCAATAAAGTCTCAAGCACCAAAAGCAATCCTCTAAGTTCTCTTTAATTGAAAAATATGCATTTTCATTTATTCATACATGGTTGCAACAACATATAGTTCAAAATTTTAAGTGCCATTGTTTAAAAAAATGTTTTATTGGCTGAAATTTCAAAGATGTTTATAGATCTACCAATCTCTGTGTAACAATAAAATAGTGATGCTGCCATCTTTCTAAAGCCATTTTTACACCCCTGTGAAAATTGTCATTCTGACCTCAAACAAAATATTGAATTATCGCATTTAATATTTTGTCTTTTTTCTTAATTTATGTTTGTCTTTATTAATGTCTGTTTGACAACCCTAGTGGGAGCGTAATGAGTCTGCTGGAGCGATTGCTAATGAGAGGCGAGCACAACACACGGCTCGAGAGCAGAGGAGCTTTTTTTATGCCGCAGCAACCGCTTCCCCTTCTTCCGGTCATGTGTATGTGGAGTAAAGCAGCGCTGTTTTATCATATTAGATACATTACTATATGTTACTCTGTACAGTAATGCTACTCTGTGCGTTCGCCCGTCAGCTACTATGAGACGCTTGTTGCACACTGCAGTAAGCTAGATCGATATTAGGCATGGTAAAATATGGTACTCGCGGTAAATCAAGAAAACAAGATTTAAACAGTAGGACTAACTGTGTTGAGCTACAGTATAACAGTGATTAATTTTCTGTCGATGAATGTATCCAAACAGTTGCTCACCTGTCTAATAAAACACATAATATATTAAAACGTCTCTGGTGTTTCCATGGTTTCTACAAAATCGAGGGTAACTCGGGTGTGATGTCATTGAAAGGTGACGCACGGACATGGTACGTGTCCTGGTTAAAATTGCTTATTTCTCTGGATTTAAAGGTTCTTGGAAACATTTGGGATAATGTAAGTAGACAAGTTAACAAAATATATAACATTGTTCTTGTGAATTTTGGAGAATTTAATCTTAAAATCTTAAATATTGTGCCTTTAAATACAGGCAATTGTTCAGGTCAGTTATTGGACTACAATTATCCTGTCTCTTAAAGTCTTTTATAGTCTGAGCAACACTTTTGCAAGAACTGTATATAATTTTTATTTCAAATTTGCTATAGTTTTTAGAAATCTGAAATTATTTCATAATTTGGCAACAGACTGCATGCTGAGGCCAAATTATATGCAATATGAACTAAGAATTTATTTTATTCAAATATTTCTTCTTCTTCAAAAAAAGTTAATTGAATCATTAAGGAACCAGGATCATTAAGAGGGATAGGAACCGGAATATTTCTACTGTCAACAGTGTGCCCAGTGAGGGGTCCAAAAACTGTGTCTGAGCACTGTGCACAAACACATATACACACTAACATAACAGGAAACTTCAGCAGTCAGAGAGAAAAACACCAGATAACAAGGACAAGTGGACTCCTGCCGTCAGCTCAGTTCAGAGACAATGCATGTCTGCTGCAAAGACATGTGTCTGTATTTCTTAACAAACAAGCGGACACCCGGAGGTGTGGGCAGGGTCTGATCAGCTGTCAGTTGGTCACAGAAATATAGGCTATAGTATGCGTTTCTATCCTTGAGCCCTAGAAAATTGTGGTCACTTCTTTGACTTTTTGACTGTCATCTCTGTAAATATTCTTTTCTCTTTTCTTGTTGCTTTATTTTTATTTCTTTGGGGGGGTGTAAAGTTCTTCATGACAACGCCTTTCTTTCTCATCTTTGGCTTCACTTTGAATGTCACCAGTTTCTCAGGATTGACAGAATAATATGCACTCATCATTTTGCTGTTGCAAAAAAAAAGAAACTGTGAACACTGGGTACATTTTGGGGGGTATTTGCTTCTTTTTAATCAGTGGAGAAAGACTGACATGTCCAATCATAATAACACATCAACTGCTAAATGGGCCTTTGCAATCACTGTCAGTTCCATTCCATTAGGGAGTCCTGTATGTACGGACATCAATCAGCTTTTTGTGGTGTTATTTATTTATAATTTTATAATTTAACTACTTATCTATTTATTCATTCTAAACAATTGAATTCTGCACTTTGACTATGCCCTTGCCTAATCAAACAATACTGGCACAACAAAATGCTTGTGTACAGGTTGTCTAATTTTCCAACAATAGAGTAGTTTTTTTAGTAAGTGTACAGTTATTTTTATTTATTTAAAAAAAATAATAATAATATTTTTTTCTAAAAATCTTCCTGATTCCTGAAAAGACAATCAATGATTGTATATTTCTTGCAGTATTAGAGAAACTGAATACTATGGAATGATATTCCGGACAATATTCAAAAGGAACTGCAAATTGTATTTGCAATTGCATTTTAAATTTGTGCACGCATACGTTGAGACAAATGGTACACTTCATATATGCACTTTCTGTCTTGTGGACTTGCAATGGCTGCCGCGTGCACGTGTGCGTGTCCGTTAAGTTCACGAGACTGTAGGGTGTCCCATATGTAATTTTAGGGTTGAGAAGGGTGCTCACGAGCACTCCCTTTGCGGTCGATATGCTTCCTCGATGTGCACATTTGCCCAGCCCGCACTGAAGCAAGCTCCGCGGCAGACTTCTTCCTGACAGTTGGCATTACATCACAAAATTTCGGACTCGTAGGAAGAACGCAAGTGTTTAGGGTGCCATTTGGGACAGGGCCATAAATGCGTGATTTGCAATTGCATTTGGATTTTCTTTTCCATGTATGTAGTATGTCTGCCAAATTTCAAATACAACAGCAAAGTCCATTTGCAATTGCATTTTTAATGTCTTGTCATTTTGCCCTGTCATTTTGGATTAGCAAAATAAAATCACCTATTGCTATTTCACCTCCTCCGTGTCCTGCCCCAACCCCAAGTGTGCCACACGAGTCCTGAAAAGTGAAGCCAAAGCGTCTCGATTGCCCCCAGCTGACTGGATATACATTGCATCCGGAAAGTATTCACTTTTTCCACATTTTGTTCTGTTACAGCCTTATTCCAAAATGGATTTAATTAATTATTGTTTTCCTCAATTGTACAAACAATACTCCATAATGACAACGTGAAAGAAGTTTGTTTTAAAATCTTTGCAAATGTATTAAAAATAAAAAGCAAAAAATCACATAAGTATTCACAGCCTTTGCCATGACACTAAAAATTAAGCTCAGGTGCATCTTGTTTCCACTGATCATTCTTGAGATGTTTCTACAACTTGATTGGAGTCCACCTGTGGTAAATACAGTTGATTGGACATGATTTGGAAAGGCACACACTTGTCTATATAAGGTCCCACAGTTAACAGTTCATGTCAGGGCACAAACCAACACTCTAAAAAAAAGGTTCTATATGGCACCAAAAATGGTTCTTGGCTTGTAATCATAGGGAAACCTTTTTTAGTGCTATATAGCACCAATTTTGGTGCTTCAGTGGTTCTACAGCGGTTATTCAGAGGTTCTTCACCGGTTCTATGACTAAGGTGCTATATAGCACCGCTACCATACACAGAACATGTTAAGATATGGTGCTATATAGCACCAAAAGTGGTCGATACTGTCTATAGTGGTCTAAACTCTATGATTACACACAAAAAAAAACATTTTTGGTGCCATATAGAACCTTTTTTTTTTTTAGAGTGAAGCCATGAAGTTCAAGGAATTGTCTGTAGACCTCAGAGACAGGATTGTATCGAGGAACAGATCTGGGGAAGGGTACAGAAACATTTCTGCTGCATTGAAGGTCCAACTTAGCAAAGTGGCCTCCATCATCCATAAATGGAAGAAGTTTGGAACCACCAGGACTCTTCCTAGAGCTGGCTGCCCGGGCAAGAGCAAATGGGGGAGAAGGGCCTTAGTCAGGGATGTGACCAAGAACCTGATGGTCACTCTGACAGAGTTCCAGCATTTCTCTGTGGAGAGAGGACAACCTTACAGAAGAACAACCATCTCTGCAGCACTCCACCAATCCGGCCTGTATGGTAAAGCGGCCAGACAGCACATAACAGCCCGCATGGAGTTTGCCAAAAGGCACTTGACGGACTCTCAAACCATGAGAAACAAAATTCTCTGGTCTGATGAAACAAAGATTGAACTCTTTGGCCTGAATTGCAAGTGTCATTTCTGGAGGAAACCAGACACCGCTCATCACCTGGCCAGTACCATCCCGAGTGAAACATGGTAGTGGCAGCATCATGCTGTGGGGATGTTTTTTAGCAGCAGGAACTGGGAGACTAGTCAGGATCGAGGGAAAGATGAATGCAGCAATGTACAGAGACAAAAAAAGGGGTGAAGGTTCATCTTCCAACAGGATAAAGACCCTAAGCACCCAGCCAAGATTAAGATTAGAACAAAGGAGTGTCTATGGGACAACTCTGTGAATGTCCTTGAGTGGCCTAGCCAGAGCCCAGACTGGAGCCCAGACTGTCATAAACCCGCCCTCTCCGTGAAATGTAATGGGACATAGTCAAACTAAACAATGAAATTACACTTCAAATACATTTTTTCCAAAGATGGTTTGTGTCATTTTTAGAAATTTTATATCACGCTGATGTTAGTTCAAGTGTTCATTCTTAAACTAAATTTGGTTTTAGTTAGTTATTTGTTGCTATAAAAAAGGGGTGTGACGTTATGATTGACAGCTGAGATTGACAGCTTCTCTAAGTGAAGTATTCACTGAGGCACCAACTGACATTTTTCAAGAACTTTGGAAGGAGATTGGAGCTTTAACGTTAATTTCTACATTTCCATAACTGTTTATTTCACAAAAAGTTGTTGATTAGGCAGGAGTGTGGGTGGGACCACTCCACGCTCACTACTGTGCAGACTTGGGCTCCAAGTTGCTACTGCGCAGACTCGAGACCCAAGATGTGAGCGCCATATTTGTATTTTTTTGTGATTCCATTTAAATTTTGTGAGCGTTGGAGCAGGACGCGGAGGAAGTGAAATAGAAAATGGGTGGTTTTCTATTGCTGTTCCAAAATGGCAGGGTCATTGGAAATGCAATTGCAAACAGACTTTGCGGTTCCATGTGACATTTAGCAGACATTACATACATGGAAAAGAAAATCCAAATGCAATTGCAAATTATGCATTTGTGTTCTCACCACAACGTATGCGTGCACAAATTGAAAATGCAATTGCAAATACAATTTGCAATTCCATCCATCCATCCATCCATCTTCTTCCGCTTATCCGGGGCCGGGTCGCGGGGGCAGCAGTCTAAGCAGAGATGCCCAGACTTCCCTCTCCCTAGACACTTCTTCCAGCTCTTCCGGGGGGACACCGAGGCGTTCCAAGGCCAGCCGGGAGACATAGTCCCTCCAGCGTGTCCTTGGTCTTCCCCGGGGCCTCCTCCCGGTTGGACATGCCCGAAACACCTTCCCGGGAAGGCGTTCAGGAGGCATCCGGAACAAATGCCCGAGCCACCTCAGCTGTCCCCTCTCGATGTGGAGGAGCAGCGGCTCTACTCCGAGTTCCTCACGAGTGACTGAGCTTCTCACCCTATCTCTAAGGGAGCGCCCAGCCACCCTGCGGAGAAAGCTCATTTCGGCCGCCTGTATCCGGGATCTTGTCCTTTCGGTCATGACCCAAAGCTCATGACCATAGGTGAGAGTAGGAACGTAGATTGACCGGTAAATCGAGAGCTTCGCCTTACGGCTTAGCTCTTTCTTCACCACGACAGACCGGTACATCGACCGCATTACTGCAGAAGCTGCACCGATCCGTCTGTCAATCTCCCGTTCCATCCTCCCCTCACTCGTGAACAAGACCCCTAGATACTTGAACTCCTCCACTTGGGGCAGGAACTCTCCACCAACCTGAAGTGGGCAAGCCACCCTTTTCCGACTGAGGACCATGGCCTCGGATTTGGAGGTGCTGATCCCCATCCCAGCCGCTTCACACTCGGCTGCAAACCGTCCCAGTGCATGCTGAAGGTCCTGGTTAGAAGGGGCCAACACGACAACGTCATCCGCAAAGAGCAGAAACGAAACCGTGTGGTCCCCAAACCTGACACCCTCCGGCCCTTGGCTGCGCCTAGAAATTCTGTCCATAAAAATTATGAACAGAACCGGCGACAAAGGGCAGCCCTGCCGGAGTCCAACATGCACCGGGAACAAGTCTGACTTACTGCCGGCAATGCGGACCAAACTCCTGCTTCGGTCATACAGGGACCGGACAGCCCTCAGCAAAGGACCCCGGACCCCATATTCCCCCAGCACCCTCCACAGGACGCCGCGAGGGACACAGTCGAATGCCTTCTCCAAATCCACAAAACAAATGTGGACTGGTTGGGCAAACTCCCATGAACCCTCCAGCACCCTGTAGAGGGTATAGAGCTGGTCCAGTGTTCCACGACCAGGACGAAAACCACACTGTTCCTCCTGAATCCGAGGTTCCACTATCGGCCGAATTCTCCTCTCCAGTACCCTGGCATAGACTTTCCCGGGGAGGCTGAGAAGTGTGATCCCCCTATAGTTGGAACACACCCTCCGGTCCCCCTTTTTAAAAAGAGGAACCACCACCCCGGTCTGCCATCCCAGAGGCACTGTCCCCGACCGCCACGCGATGCTGCAGAGGCGTGTCAGCCAAGACAGCCCCACAACATCCAGAGACTTGAGGTACTCAGGGCGGATCTCATCCACCCCCGGTGCCTTGCCACCGAGGAGTTTCTTGACCACCTCGGTGACTTCAGCTTGGGTGATGGACGAGTCCTCCTCTGAGCCCCCAGCCTCTGCTTCCTCAATGGAAGACGTGACGGCGGGATTGAGGAGATCCTCGAAGTATTCCTTCCACCGTCCGACAACATCCCCAGTTGAGGTCAACAGCCGCCCATCGCCACTGTAAACAGCGTTGGTAGGGCACTGCTTCCCCCTCCTGAGGCGCCGGACGGTTTGCCAGAATCTCTTCGAGGCCAGCCGATAGTCCTTTTCCATGGCCTCACCGAACTCCTCCCAGGCCCGAGTTTTTGCCTCCACAACCACCCGGGCTGCAGTCCGTTTAGCCTGCCGGTACCTGTCAGCTGCCTCAGGAGTCCCACAAGCCAGCCAGGCCCGATAGGACTCCTTCTTCAGCTTGACGGCATCCCTTACTTCCGGTGTCCACCACCGGGTTCGGGGATTGCCGCCTCGACAGGCACCGGAGACCTTGCGTCCACAGCTCCGAGCAGCCGCTTTGACAATGGAGGTGGAGAACATGGTCCACTCGGACTCAATATCTCCAGCCTCCCTCGGGATCCGGTCGAAGCTCTGCCGGAGGCAGGAGTTGAAGATCTCTCTGACAGGAGACTCGGCCAAACGTTCCCAGCAGACCCTCACAGTACGTTTGGGTCTACCGAGTCTATCCAGCTTCCTCCCCCGCCATCGGATCCAACTCACCACCAGGTGGTGATCAGTTGACAGCTCCGCCCCTCTCTTCACCCGAGTGTCCAAGACATACGGCCGCAGGTCAGATGAAACGACCAAGAAGTCGATCATTGACCTACGACCTAGGGTGTCCTGGTGCCATGTGCACTGATGGACACCCTTATGCTTGAACATGGTGTTCGTTATGGACAAACTGTAACTAGCACAGAAGTCCAATAACTGAACACCACTCGGGTTCAGATCAGGGGGGCCGTTCCTCCCAATCACGCCCCTCCAGGTTTCACTGTCATTGCCACGTGGGCGTTGAAGTCCCCCAGTAGAACGACGGAGTCCCCAGTCGGAGCACTCTCCAGCACCCCTCCCAGGGACACCAAGAAGGTTGGGTACTCTGCACTGCTGTTTGGCCCGTAGGCACACGCAACAGTGAGAGACCTATCCCCGAGCCGAAGCCGCAGGGAAACGACCCTCTCGTTCACCGGGGTAAACTCCAACACATGGCGGCAGAGCTGGGGAGCTATAAGCAAACCCACACCAGCCCGCCGCCTCTCACCATGGGCAACTCCAGAGTGGTGAAGAGTCCATCCCCTCTCGAGAAGTGTGGTTCCAGAGCCCAAGCCGTGCGTGGAGGTGATTCCGACTATCTCTAGTCGGAACCTCTCAACCTCACGCACAAGCTCAGGCTCTTTCCCCGCCAGCGAGGTGACATTCCATGTCCCAAGAGCTAGTTTCCGTGTCCAGGGATCGGGTCGTCTAGGCCCCCGCCTTCGACTGCCGCCCGATTCGCTTTGCACCGGCCCCTTACGGTCCCTCCCGTGAGTGGTGGGCCCACGGGAAGGTGTCCCCACGTCGCTCCTTTGGGCTGAGCCCGGCCGGACCCCGTGGGGAAAGGCCCGGCCACCAGGCGCTCGCATACGAGCCCCAACCCCAGGCCTGGCTCCAGGGTGGGGCCCCGGCTGCGCCATACCGGGCGACGTCACGGTCCTCCTTTTTCTTGGCATCATAAGGGTTTTTGAACTGCTCTTAGTCTGACCCGTCACCTAGGACCTGTTTGCCTTGGGAGACCCTACCAGGGGCATATAGCCCCGGACAACGTAGCTCCTAGGGTCATTCGGGTACTCAAACCCCTCCACCACGTTAAGGTGGCAGTTCATGGAGGAGCTTGCAATTCCTTTTGAATATTGTCCGGATTTTCATTCCATAGGACTAGTATTCTGTATATCAAACAAAACAAAAAATGTATCCTAATTTTTCTAATTTTATGTTATGCTGTATAAAAGCCTCTTCACGACTTACGACTGCATAAAATTGTATATAAAATAAATTGTATGTAAAGATCAACTGTGGAAATCTTGTATTATTACCTCAAATAAAGCAGCCATAAAATGATTTGCCTTCATTCAAGACGTCATGCAATCCAATATAAATATTGCATACTATAAATCCAGGCTGATTTATTTTTATCCTCCAGAAAAGAACATCCAGTGGGTCACCTACATACTGGCAAACAAATCTAAAGCCTGCATGAAATTTTAGCTAAACCATAACCCAGTGTCTGTCCTGGAATTTAAACAAAACTAGATCCTCAATATCCAAAAATCTTGTACCATTCACATATAGTTTCTGTCATCTTTCAGTATGCCATAATGAAATGATATTATGGATAGATGTCATTTTTTTTATACAATGAAAGTCTACAGACTCTCTAAGGGGACATGGTCATTGTGAAAATATGAGATAGGAGGAAAAATTATATTTCAGGCCTTTACTGTTCTCTCGACAAAGGTATTGCGTTTTCATGAGAAACTTTGCATTCAATTGTAAAAGCACTGAAATAGTTTTTCCTCCAACCTCATATTATTTCCATCACAAAAGTTTTGTGAGCAAACGCATACGTTTCTCAGAGTAACACAAAAGTTTTGCGAGGGAAAGCAAAAGCATAAAAAAATTATTTTCCTCTCATCTGGTAAACAGCTTTGGAACAATATTTTTTAGTGAACATTCACTTTCAGATGATTTGAAAAGCCTATCAATAGCAATCAATAATCTTCGTCTTGCAAATATTGACTTTCATTGTTCAAGTGGATGAAGACATAATGCATTAAAGGGGCTATATGCGTTTTTCTGAAATTTAAACTCGCGACTGACACCTGTGGCCAAAAAACAGAACTGCTCTTCATTTCTGCTCGCTCTCGCAGCGCGCGCTCGTACGTGCACACTTCACAAGTCATCTGCTGCAAGGAGGTCAACATTATGTTTACAGAGGTAAGAACAGTCAAATACATATATTGTTTGAGATAAGTGTTCTCTTATCAAAACGTCAAACGTGTAGCTGACAAACTACACAAAAAATTAATACATTAAATAAATAAATAAACCCATTTCGCCATTGGCATACACGCTGATGAAGGGCGCACAGACCGAAACTTTCGTAGAATATTAAAAACACAAATCTGAGCACTGTCCTTGACGACTGAGCACTGTCCTTGACCACTTATTATACACAAGTAGCTTACTATAACCAAGTATGAAAGACACATATACATAATACTATTTAGCAATATTTATTGACTACATGTCTTATGTGAAATAAAATGCATCACACTTTACATCTTCATTTACCTCTTATTTTTTGTTAAGATATAGAAACAACAAACAATATAATGTAGCTTTACATGGCTATATAATAAATAATCCATCAGTTTTATATAGCGCTTTTCTAGACACCCAAAAAGACTTTACATTACTGATGCACTATTCATATTTATTTTTGTTTATATATATATATATATATATATATATATATATATATATATATATATATATATATATATATATATATATATATATATATATATATATATAAAATTCTAAATCTTATCTTGATGCATCATTTCTGTGAGCAATTGTGTACTTAGCTGAATGTCATACAGAACATGAAATGAAACTTGGCTCTAATCACTCTAGTCCTTGCAATGCGCCGGTCTCTCTCAATCTTCGACCTTTTTTGGCCACTTGTCAGGGGTTTAACTTTTTTAGTCTTCTGTGGAGTTACTGTTGGTGTCCGAGTTGGGTCTCTTCTGTCCTGGGTCTCTTCTGTGTATTCGTTAAATCCATTGCACTGCTTGCTAGTGTAGGCTACTTGCTGACTAGCGGTGGTGCCAGAGTGATCTGAAACGTTTAACATGAACGCGCTTGACGTCACATCCGCAGACAGCGCGGGAAAAGACGACCCGTCAGAAAATATGAAAAATAGGATACAGGCTTATAGGTGCACCCACTGTGAGCGGACAAGGTGTCAGTATGCTCATCAGGAGATGTTTGAGTCATAAATGGTAAAATAAAAAGGCTAGAGTTACGTTTATTTTGGGGAAAAAGTTGCATATAGCCCCTTTAAGTATTAACCAGATCACAAATATGAATAAACAGACATTATGCAAGCCTATGAAGTTTGCACATGGCACACCTCACTCCGATGGCCTTGGCCTTGTGTCAGCTGGCTCACGGGTCAAAACTCAGAAACCTGTTAGCCACTCGCGTCCATTAGTCCGATTGCTAGCTAGCGACTTGGCGTAGCCAAGATCCTGCTCTCTCCCTAATTCACCAGACAGGTTGTCAATTTATCACGGAGAGGTCACTATCTCTCATCTCTCCAAAGTGTCATCTGATTCCTGAGCTCTGCAGTGTGGATCCGACGGGCTATTAAGCAAATTACTGGCTGGTCAGTTATTGCACTTTGTGCACTGCTCATCACATAACTCAAAAGGCCTGCTCATCTCGTCTCTGTTTGACCCAAAGACCCACTCTGCATATCTTGCACTGCTAATTCATTGATTAAGTGCTTGTAGCTCTTGTTGTTGCTAAGGACGGCAGGAAGTGGGAAGGAAAAAAACAAAGCATCGTTATAAGAATCGAAAACAGCAGGAAGGTTTGTACAGGCACACTGGCATAGCAGCACATGGGATCATTTCTTATTTGTTTGTGTTTGTAAAGATATAAATAATACATCAGTAAGTATCACTGCGGATAGCTGAGGAAAAGAGCGGGAAGACTAAAGGTAATCAGATTAAGACCACATGCTGACTATAGACAAAAAGCAATACTCGTTTGTCCTTTTTCCTCTCCAAAAACAGAGGTAGGAAAAAAATAAAGAGAGAATTCAGGTAGGTGTTATTGTACCTAGCTTTACAGAGCAATGGTTTTGAATGCTGAGGAGACTTAATTGAAAAGTAAATAGTCATATTTGTTAAGTTAGTGACTGGTGAGTCAGAGGTCAGTGGTCTTTTCAACATGCCTTTAAGACTCATTTCTGGCAGTAAACAGAAATAAAACAGCATACTTGTACTTAACGAGAACAATAGTGTGTAAACTACTTAAAATGCCTCTCTTTTTCTTTTAATGCTAGCTAAGCCTTTATGCCTGCTCTCACATTGAGCTATATGGTAAAGACTGTGTTATTTTTTTTGTGTGTGAACATGTGTGGGTGTGTGTTCGTGCATGTTAATGTATGTGGCGTAACTAAACCCAGAACAGTACCTTAATGCTGTTATCCAAAGTAGGACAGAATAGAGGGCATCTCTAAATGAGATTAACATTGCTTGTATATTGCATAGGTACAGAGGCCTTGATCCTCATGATTGGAATGGAAGATTTTCAGAACACATATCTACAGAAACAACATTTTTAGTAACATATCTCTTTAATTTAGGTTAATGTTGGACAATATGGTCTACACTGATACACCATTTTTATTTGCATTAATTTACTGTATGTGCAATACAGATAATAACTAGACACAGTATGGCTGATTGCAGTTCACTTTGCTTTCATGCCAGTTTTGTCAACTCTGGTGTGCCCTGCAATTTGTATTAGATTTTGGTTTGTTGCCTCAGGGCTACAATGTGTTATAAGGGTACTAAAACTCCAAGGTTTTCTACATAGGTGGAATAGGGAAAACAAGCAATATGTGCATTAGATAAAGATTTTGAAAAACATCAAACAATAAATAAAAAAAGCCCTACTACTAATTACAACTAACACCTCATGTATTATATTCATACACCAATCAGGCATAACATTATGACCAATGACAGGTGAAGTGAATAACACTGATGATCTCTTCATCACGGCACCTGTTAGTGGGTGGGATATATTGGGCAGCAAGTGAACATTTTGTCCTCAAAGTTGATGTGTTAGAAGCAGGAAAAATGGGCAAGTGTAAGGATTTGAGCGAGTTTGACAAGGGCCAAATTGTGATGGCTAGACGACTGGGTCAGAGCATCTCCAAAACTGCAGCTCTTGTGGGGTGTTCCCGGTCTGCAGTGGTCAGTCTCTATCAAAAGTGCTCCAAGGAAGGAACAGTGCTGAACCGGCCACATGGGCAGCCAAGGCTCACTGAGACCAGTCAGGGTGACCATGCTGACACCTGTACACCGCCAAAAGCGCCAACAGTGGCACATGGCACCAGAATGCACTATGGGAAGAAGGCGTGGCGGCGGAGGCAGTGTGATGCTTTGGGCAATGTTCTGCTGGGAAGCCTTGGGTCCTCCATCCATGTGGATGTTACTTTGACACGCACCACCTACCTGAGCATTGTTGCAGACCATGTACACCCTTTCATGGAAATGGTATTCCCTGGTGGCTGTGGCCTCTTTCACACTTTCACAAAGCAAAAATGGTTCAGGAATGGTTTGAGGAGCACAACGAGTTTGAGGTGTTGATTTGGCCTCCAAATTCCCCAGATCTCAATCCAATCGAGCATCTCTAGGATGTGCTGAACAAACAAGTCCGATCCATGGAGGCCCCACCTCGCAACTTACAGGACTTAAAGGATCTGCTGCTAACATCTTAGTGCCAGATACCACAGCACACCTTCAGGGATCTAGTTGAGTCCATGCCTCGACGGGTCAGGGCTGTTTTGGCAGCAAAAGGGGGACCAACACAATATTGGTCATAATGTTATGCATGATTGGTGTTAATAATAATAATAATAATAATAATAAAACATAAATGACAAACATAATGCACATTCTTTGAGTTTTCTAAACTTGTAAAAACAAACTTCCCAGGTGGACTTGAATGCACCATATGGTCCTAACCCTATGATACTGCACAGTGTTGCCCTGAGGAAACAAAACAAAAAAAAACACAGTTTTAGTATATAAATAAAAATAAAATAAATATTTAAACAATCAATCATACTTCTTTACATACTGATGCACATGCAAATATTTTTTTATATAAAGTTATTTCAATTTAAACATGTTAAAAAGTTATATTTATCTAACCAATTGATGACACTGTGTCCCATGTGGCTTTGCTTCATGAAAGGACTGCTCCACCCCCAAACAAAAACTCACACCCACTTCAGCCCCTCATTTCATTGAACAGACATGTCAGGTGATATTATATATATATATATATATATAAAAAAAAGTTAAAGGGGCGGTGTGACGTCCAAAAAGGTAGTTTGTTGCCTGAGGGCAACACTATGCCATAGAGGGTTAAAGTAATCCATCTTAACTTAAGAACCACTGAAATTATACAGTGAAATAAAATAGTTTTGCAAAAAGAAAAATGAGGACTTACAATTCATAAAGGTGTTGACTTCAGCCAATTATATGAGTCACGTGCAAGAGTTTCTGTTGGCCTCAGAGATGCCCTTGTCTTGTCATAATGATTACTGAAATAAGTTCCTTTTTCCTCTTTATTTTTGCAAATTACTAACCATCTTTTAAGAGGTCAACACTCCCTGTCTTGATTGACATACTTGAATGTATAATGAACTGCTTGGCTGTTTCCCACAAAAAGCCTCAGCTGGATCTCAGCCTCCAAATTCCAGCAAGCTGCCCTTGATGTGCATGAGACCGGGCTGACGCACCCCTATCTGCGCTAATCATTACCCGCCAAGGCCTCCTCTTTTTTAATAAACGAGATAATTGGCTATCATTGTCTGGCTGGCTCTGTTTGGTGAGTGGGAATGGAAATGGCAGTGACCAGATGCCTCGCTCCCGCTCTCAAAGCTCTTTAATTAGAGAGGGCCCAGCGAACCTGAGGACCACACCATTACAAAAGCAGGGAAAAGGGCAATTAACGGCCGAGTGGTCCCCTCTCCGTCCATCTGTCAGAGCGCAGGTGAAAGGATGATGAAGGAGGTCTATCCTCACAGGCCCATATGGAGATCCTTATGGGCAAAGCCTCTCAATGCCTTTCCTTTAAGAAACATAGTACTTTTTTCCCATCCTTTTGCACTAGCATCAATAACTGCCTGGGAATGCAATGAGACAGCTGCGTGGTCAACAGACAGGCAGCCTACCTGTCTTGTTATATGGTGTATATGTAAATGGATTTTTTCCATGCATGGTTCAATGTGATTTTTTTCTTCCTTTCAAACAATGCAGTCATCAGACAGCCACCTCAGAGTAGTTTCATTCCATACACCATTGTGATTTTCCCCTTAGGAAAATGTACCATACAGTAGTGCAATGGTCAGAATAGCATATGAATGTACTACTCTTTTCTTGATTTATTTTGACAGTATATAATACTGTACACAGAATGCAAATTTTCTCTATGCACAGAATACCTGGATAAGCTACTACATCCATGAACCGGACGTAATAATGTCCATGATTTTTAACATGTCTTTTTTAGACTTATTATTTGCATGGACTTCCAAAAGGTAAGACATGATCGTAACAATAAATGAATTGTAAAAAAACAAATAATTAAAGGTTTTCACACATACTAAAATGCACCGCAAGTGTTCCCTGCATTACTATTCAGTGTGAAACACAAAGCGTGAACAGTGAAGTCTGATTCCCGAGATAATTGCTGAAAACCACATAGTACTCTTACTATTTTTACCAAATCTTTCTATGGCATAAATAGTAAGAGTAGTATGTTAGTATGCGGTTCCAATTTCAGCAAATGACTCTAATGATCCGTTTCTTTTTAGCGAATCAAAAACATTTCTGAGTAAGTTGGAGCAGTTCATGAATTAATCTGAATCACTTACTGAGACTTAAAGGAATAGTTCAACAAAAAATGAAAATGATCCCATACTCAACCTCAAGCCATGTATCTTCTTTCAGATGAACACAACTGGTGTTATATTAAAAAAATATATTTTGTTCTTCCAAGTTTTTTTAAGGCGGTCCTGATTTGAAGTCCAAAAAAGTGCATCCATCCATCATAAAAGTAATCCTTATGACTTGATGGGGTTAATAAAGGCCTTCTGAAGCAGAGAAAATATCCATATTTATAACTTTATAGACTAAAATAACTAGTAACAGATGGCCTACACAACTTACGGTAAAAGAGTAACCCCTGCCGTAATGTATGACGTAGGATGTAGGTGTAGCATAAGTTTTGACGCCTCTCTCACAGTTCAAATAAATACGTCTGGGCAACAAACCAGCTCTTCTTATTTTATATCAAAATCCTATAACATTTCTCTTTAAAACTTCTTGTTTTAGACTTCTAATTCGTGACCGGTGTTTTTTTTTTTTTTTGCTCTATCCTCTGCTCTTTCACTGAAAATCGATGCATACAGCTGTCTGTCGAAAACTAGTTATGGTTACTATTTATACTAGTAAAGTTTTAAATATTCATATTTTTCTTACACAAACGCATTGCTTTGCTTCAGAAGGCCTTTATTAACCCCCGAAGCCATATGGGTTACTTTTATAATGAATGGGTGCACTTTTTTGGGCTTTAAAATTTCTTCCTCCATTTACTGTCGTTATAAAACTTGGAAGAGTCATACATTTTTTTTTTATATAACTCTGATTGTATTTGTCTCAAAGAAGAAAGTCATATACACCTAGTATGACTTGAAGGTGAGTAAATCATGGGGTCATTTTTTGATTTTTGTGTGAACTATCCCTTTAAGTCATTAATTTCATGATGTCCGACTACAACCAAGACATGATACTGTTATGTTAGTTTGTGAGAACTTATTGTTGTAGTTGCTGCATATGACTCGTCGACTCATCAAAGTGAATAGTTAGAGATACACATTATGAGTTTTGACAGTTTGCTCATGTTTCATTAATTCGTCCAAATCGTAGTTGCAAAGGCAAAGGAGTTTTTTTCTATATAAACATTACATTTGCACATCTGAATGGATGCAGAGTTGCGGTGACATAGAAATAATACAAAGACAGAAGAAAAATCCTGTACATTTCTGTTACTTGCAAGAAATCCAATGTTTATTGTGATATAGCAATGACAGCTTCTCTGATTGACCATTCACAGAGATTCTTTATGAAGGTTGCTATCTCAACAACTTTACCTTGAGCAACATGACATTTCCGTGGCAGAGGTTTAGAGACACCTCACATAGGTGAGAAATAATTCACCTTTTCAACAAATCCAACATTCTTAACATGCTCTTAATTAAGACCAACAGTAATACTTTTTTTTTTTTTTTTTAATTGTGAACATGAGGGGGGCAGGCACATACTGTTGTGAAGAGATTATTCATTTGAAGCGAAGTGTATGTGATCATTAAATACTGTAATGACTGTGAACAGTGCGGCAGAACGTCTGGGGAATGATTGTTGTTGCGTTGAATTAATCCAAGTTCTCCACGCAGTATATTTACTTAAGCCATTAAAACCCATGACAGAATGCCGTCAGGCAGAATCAGTGATATTCAGATGACCTGCTTTTTGTCTGAACGTTTCATTGGCCTTGTGCCCATTCAAATGTCTACAACCATTGCACTTATCAAACGGGATCTAAATGCAAATTCTTAGCAGCCGCAAAAGCTCTGGCAGTTTAAATAGAACTCTTCAGCAATTAGATGTAATTAGATACTATTATTAGATGCAGCAAATTTCAAGCATTTAAGTTCTAGGTTTTTTCTTCGACTGACATTTGTTTATTTTGGTGTTCACCTACTAAAAGTGACCTTTTTATGTATGTTGATAGAGCTCATCAATATACAAAATCAATATATAGTGTGAGAGACTGAAAGAATATAGGAATATAAACATAATATAAACATTCTCTTTTATTGTCATATAGTGATGATATTCTGTCACTCAAGATAACGACTGAATCTGCTTGCATATTTTGACATTGTAGTTATGATTTATATATACAACAGGCCTACTGGTAAAATTATTTCCATATTTTGCATATTTAGAGCAATAATAGTCATCAAAACTATAATAACTCAAACTATGGGCAGGGTTATTATCATTAACTAAAACTAAAGCTATAAAACAGTATTTGTTACCTGAAACAAAATAAACGTTAACTGAAAAAAAGCATAAACTTATTTTATTTCAGCTAGACATTTCTCATTTTTGTTCAGTTTAACTTGAAGTAAAAAAAATAAAATAAAAATGTAACTAACTAATTAAAATGATAAAGACATATTTTTGGAAATAATAATAATAATAATGCAAATGGCAAAAACACAAAAAAATTACTAAAACTTTAAATATAATAAAATATAAAAACTATAATATTATATCAGTTATACTAAAATAACACTGATTATAGGAATTATCCAGAATTATCCCCCCAAAAAATTATGATTTGCGCTTTTAAACTGTATTAAACAGTTGTAAGTTGGACACTTGTTGTTACTTTATAATTTTATAAAGCTTTTGGAAGTGTTAAAGTGTCATGTTGCATAAATTGCATGGAAAACAACATTTTGGAATGACGGAATGTTATACAATGGCAGAATTTAAACTTTTAGCTGAACTATTTCTTTAAGTCTTGACACGCCTGTGGTGCTGACATCTTCAGTGCAAATTATTACATTTTTTCAGCTTTTGGGATATCAACCCTCACTCTGTCTGCACACTTCGAGACAGCCAAAGATGCAGTTGGATTGTGGAAAACAGAGCAAAGGGGAGTTTAAACATGTCTGCACCTGACCTGCGGACTCTTGGTTGTGTTGATTGTATGTGTTTTTTATGACATAACTGCTGAAACACTGGACAAGGATGAATAGGCGGCTCATCACGGCCATCGTACTGACCCAGAGGAAGGCTTCAACCTTCAAGTAAAAGAGCCCATGTCGATTTATCATTCTAATTATCTGAGGCAGGTCTGGGGCTGTGCTACCCAGCGACTGTCTGACTAAGGGAAAATGCACAGCAATGCACAGCTAAAGTGAATATTAATAGGGCTGGCGGTTGCAGACGTAGGATGCATTTTATTACGAAGACTAATGGTCCACTTGAGCAAACCCTCATTGCAATATCTCAGCTTGTTTGACCCTTTCTGGCCTGCTTTGAATATAATACCAAGATCTGGTCAGGTCACCATCTCAGAACTCAATATCACACAAGGCAATTTCAAAGTTAACCCTGCAGACGCCAGCGTGTGTCACGTCCTTTCATAAAGACCCTTTACGACGCTACTCCCTGTCCTCTTTTGGACTAAAAGGCCAAAGTTTGTTTCCACACGGTAAAAAATGTAGTGGTAAAAATGAATAATAATTAAAAAAAAATGTTGCTACCTTATATTTACTGTAAAGTTCTGTCAACCACATCTGCCAATTCTTATTTTATTATTTAATTTACATTTTATTATAATAAATATATAATATAATATAATATAATATAATATAATATATATATATATATATATATATATATATATATATATATATATATATATATATATATATATATATATATATATATATATATATATATAATATTATTTTTTTTCTTCTTTTTTTCAGCAAAACAGCTTTACATTTCACCCTTTCCGAAACAGAACAGTGGGTATGTATTGTCAACAGTTTCGCTGGCTATGAGGTGCTTCCTCACACACACCCACATGCAACGTCCTGTGAATATTCTGCAGCCTGTCAACAAAATATTTTCTCCCTTTAGAAATACAAGACTGTTAAATCACAGCTCCACTGCCTGGTCTTGTTCGCTATAGGAATGCCGTCGCAACTAGAGAAAATGGTATGCGGTGTGTTGGGGGGTGAGCCAAAAGGGAAACTCTGTGTTTTATAGCATGTACAGTACATACAAATACCACAAAGCATTCAAAAACTGCCCTTTTTCTTTTAATCTCACTACACTGGAATATTGCAATAACCGCTCAATCTGATGCCGGACCGCGATTTCAGAAAGGTCAACTTATCTTTCAGACGCACATATGCATGCAATGGAGGGTGGGAAAAAATGTGTAATGATAATTCACAGCTCAGACAATGAAAACGAGAGACAAAAAAGATTTTATCATTAAATAAAATATATACATGGAAGGAGAGGCTTTGGATTGGACAGGGCGAACGAGAAGTGTTTTGCTTATCAACTGGAATCAGGAGATTGAAAGACACAATCGCCAGACGCCCCCTTCTGAAACGGGCCCCCTCCCATTTCCATTACTACATCAGAATGCTTTCATCATTTAATTTGGGGGCAAAAACTGAGGTGAAAAGCTTCACACTATTAAAGTGAACTCAGCTAAGGTTAAGAAGTGAGGAGCCTTGTTGTGCACATACTTTTACACACCAACATGTACGCCATAATGTATATGTCAGCACGGCCCACGAGGCTATCGGCGCCAACCAAGGTATGTATTTTAATTATGAAATACAATATATAAAATATTACTCAACAGTACTCAATTTTAATTCTAAATGGGTCCTTCTCAATAAATTAGCATATTGTGATAAAGTTCATTATTTTCCATAATGTAATGATAAAAATTTAACTTTCATATATTTTAGATTCATTGCACACCAACTGAAATATTTCAGGTCTTTTATTGTTTTAATACTGATGATTTTGGCATACAGCTCATGAAAACCCAAAATTCCTATCTCAATAAATTAGCATATTTTATCCGACCAATAAAAGAAAAGTGTTTTTAATACAAAAAAAGTCAACCTTCAAATAATTATGTTCAGTTATGCACTCAATACTTGGTCGGGAATCCTTTTGCAGAAATGACTGCTTCAATGCGGCGTGGCATGGAGGCAATCAGCCTGTGGCACTGCTGAGGTGTTATGGAGGCCCAGGATGCTTCGATAGCGGCCTTAAGCTCATCTAGAGTGTTGGGTCTTGCGTCTCTCAACTTTCTCTTCACAATATCCCACAGATTATCTATGGGGTTCAGGTCAGGAGAGTTGGCAGGCCAATTGAGCACAGTAATACCATGGTCAGTAAACCATTTACCAGTGGTTTTGGCACTGTGAGCAGGTGCCAGGTCGTGCTGAAAAATGAAATCATCTCCATAAAGCTTTTCAGCAGATGGAAGCATGAAGTGCTCCAAAATCTCCTGATAGCTAGCTGCATTGACCCTGCCCTTGATAAAACACAGTGGACCAACACCAGCAGCTGACATGGCAACCCAGACCATCACTGACTGTGGGTACTTGATACTGGACTTCAGGCATTTTGGCATTTCCTTCTCCCCAGTCTTCCTCCAGACTCTGACACCTTGATTTCCGAATGACATGCAAAATTTGCTTTCATCCGAAAAAAGTACTTTGGACCGCTGAGCAACAGTCCAGTGCTGCTTCTCTGTAGCCCAGGTCAGGCGCTTCTGCCGCTGTTTCTGGGTCAAAAGTGGCTTGACCTGGGGAATGCGGCACCTGTAGCCCATTTCCTTCACACGCCTGTGCATGGTGGCTCTGGATGTTTCTACTCCAGAATTAGTCCGCTGCTTCCGCAGGTCCCCCAAGGTCTGGAATCGGTCCTTCTCCACAATCTTCCTCAGGGTCCGGTTACCTCTTCTCGTTGTGCAGCGTTTTTTGCCACACTTTTTCCTTCCCACAGACTTCCCACTGAGGTGCCTTGATACAGCACTCTGGGAACAGCCTATTCGTTCAGAAATTTCTTTCTGTGTCTTACCCTCTTGCTTGAGGGTGTCAATGATGGCCTTCTGGACAGCAGTCAGGTCGACAGTCTAACCCATGATTGCGGTTTTGAGTAATGAACCAGGCTGGGAGTTTTTAAAAGCCTCAGGAATCTTTTGCAGGTGTAATTTTGATTCAGATGATTAGGTTAATAGCTCGTTTAGAGAACCTTTTCATGATATGCTAATTTATTGAGATTTTGGGTTTTCATGAGCTGTATGCCAAAATCATCAGTATTAAAACAATAAAAGACCTGAAATATTTCAGTTGGTGTGCAATGAATCTAAAATATATGAAAGTTAAATTTTTATAATTACATTATGGAAAATAATGAACTTTATCACAATATGCTAATTTATTGAGAAGGACCTGTATATATATTTAATCACATTTCATTCAGCACTAAATCACACACATCATTTTTTTTTACAAATACCAAATATTTTTGTGTATACCAAATGTTTATGCTATGTTTTGTATGCTTTTTTGAGTACCGCAACATTAGCTTAGCAACATGCTAAAGTAAATATATTTTTTAAAAAGGTCAGAGAAAAAATTAAATGTAACTATTATGCATGAAAAATGCATGTTATATATCTTATTCTGAATGATTCATCTATCCATTGACTTTGTAATGTTTAATCAAAATGTCATAACTGGAAAGCCCAATCATCAGTTGACTGATTTAAGCCTCCATCCTATTTTTTATTTATTTTTGTTGTTGTTTGTTTTATTTTTGATAATTTGTAACACTCAGATGTATGTCACAATATGGAAGGAAGGATCTGTCGCTACTTCAACATCATTGCTGTGTCTGAAATTGCGTACTGTCTGAGTAGGTACTTGAATTTGAATTTACTTTGTATTTACTAGTATAAATATAGTATGAATGAAATTTGGATGTATTACATCCACCATGTTGTTACTGTCATGTGACCTACCACATGACAGTTGCGTCGCTTCACTGGCATTCATAAATCCTCTCCCGTGGTCTCATGGGATAGTAAAGTGTTCATCGAATGCGCATTTCGGCGGAAGTAGCAGGTCATCCGGGGACTTTTCACCTACTGTTTATCGAATACAGGTACTATCTATTCGGACATACTATTCTTTTGGCATACAGTTTTTAACATACTATATAGTAGCGAAGTATTCGATTTCGGACACAGCACGTGACTTTAATCATTTGAAGTTGAGTCGTGTTGATTACTATGTGTGCCATGTGGATTCACTGCCTATGTAGAGCATTCTAAATGATTCTTATGAATTTTAGTAGACAGTGAGCCAGCTTAGTTTTTTTGAAAAGAGCTTTTGTTTCTTCTCTCCATAGAAACCACATAATATTTAAAGAAAAAAAAGTGCATCTTTTTTCTGCTAAAGGTTCAAACCGGAGGAGGGGCTGGATCTAGGGTTTCACTCCTTCTCTGGCTTGAGGGCTAGCAGGCAGCTATTGAGAGGTATGTAAACCACGGGAACAGGTCAGGGCAGTTCAGACACAGAGTGGTTTCTTAACCCCTCACTGTCTCAACCTGAGACTTATATGTCCTTGACAGACCTCAAAGGTGGAGAACTGGCAGCCAAGCGGAAACTGACCCATTTGACATTTGACCCTGAGGTCAGTAGGGAACAAAATTGAGTAGATGAAATGATGGATCCTGTATGTCTGAAGGGACAATAATAATGGGTCCCAGTGGTTTTCTAGAAAATGTTTTCTGCAAAATGTTATAGCCACAGGTGTTGATCAAGTAAGTGATTAACATTTTCTGTAAAAAAAAAAAAAAAAAAAAAAAGACGGAGAAAGAAATTCTTGGCAGTTTGCACATGTACACTAGCTATGGTGCTTATTTGAGCAGCATGAGTTTGAATCTGACTCATGTTGTTTCCTGATCCCATCTTTCCTTGTTTCTCTCATAATTTCCTGTTTTCTCTCTACTAGCAGTGCATCTCGCATATCTAGTCAAGAATATGTCCAGGTCATATTTCACCACAAAATAAAAAAATAAATAATTAAATAAAGAAATTATACTTTACATAAAGGAAATAGACATTTAAGAATTTCTGCATTCTGTATAATCAAAACAAGCCAGTGGTTCTCTCGAAAATCTTCCAGGGTGGGAAACAGTAATAAATCTTAAATGTTTTTAAATTGAGGTAAATTGAAATATAATTAAAATGCTAAAAAGAAAATAGACTAATAGTAATAATCAGGGACAAAATCAATTAACCAATGAGCAAATCATGCACAGGCATCACCACCACTGGAAACATTCATCGCACACACTACAGCAACAACAACAGGTGGAGAGGAATAACAGCTAATACAAGAAAGGCCAAAAAGTTGTTATATTTTGAGTGAAAATATCTACTTTATTTGTTGTACAAATTTAGTATTGTAATTTATAAACGTTGACAAAATAGTATTTACAATCTATATATGTGTATTTTTTAAATATACTTTTTTGTGAGATGTGCCTTTAACCCTTAAACGCATACCTCGGGACATTCACTACCCTTCATTTTTTAGAGTAAGACCTAATAACCTTCTTAGTATTCCTCAGTCAATTCATTATAAACAATATAACAAGAAAATAATTCCTGTTTTCCCATTTTTTGTAAAAATTGTATAGGGTCGCTAAGGACCTGAGGTGTGTAACAGTGTAAGTATATTTTTACTGCTCAGTGCTCAACAATACTTGAATCTTTGATTACTGAATAAGTGCAATTCACCTTTATTCCACAAGGTGGCAATGCCTGATACACAAAGTGGCGTTTCACTCATAGTCACTGCAGGCAGAAAACAAAAGAATAGGAAGTATCATCTGCAAATCTTGAAATGGCTCAGCGATTTACTGCAGACCAAGTTATGAACGCAATCAAATCTTACTGTCACTGTCACTTGATGGTGGATCTGGTGAAGAAGCTGTCAGCGATCAAAATATTGATTTTGAAGATGTTGAAAATGATAGTTTTGAGAATATGTTTGAGATGGCGAATATGAGCCAGATGCTGAATGTACTGGGAGATGAGTTTTGACGAGGACATCGCGGATGGTATAAAACATATGCTCAAACTAAACCCTTCCAAGCTCCAAAAGGTAACAAAATATGTTTTATTTTATTCTTCTTTAACTGTTACTCTAATATCAGGAGTTTTCTATTATCACGGTAGAGATCAGTAGAGGTAGAGATCCATCCGTGTTAGATATTGATCCGGGTCACTAAAAACCCAAATATGTAATAATGGTTGGTGAAACATTAATGCATTTATAGGTTAAGGGTGTGTTCACATTTAGCAGGTTTTTCGAACGAAGCATCTTCGTTTGTGTGCAACGGAGGAACTCCTTTTGACTGGTCATAATGCCATACGTACACACATAAAACAAGAGCATTTAGTCCAGCACACAGCATTGTTTTGGATGTTCTGTAAGTACTTTTTTATCTTTAGGTCTTAAAAATGACAGTGTGAATGCTAAGCGAATCAGGGCTAAATGTATTATTTACTATTTTGGGCCGGACCAAAAGAACCAAACTACAAGTGTGAACACACCCTAACTGTACCTGCATTAATTTCTCTCTCTCTCTCTCTCTCTCTCTCTCTCTCTCTCTCTCTCTCTCTCTCTCTCTCTCTCTCTCTCTCTCTCTCTCTCTCTCTCTCTCTCTCTCTCTCTCTCTCTCTCTCTCTCTCTCTCTCTCTCTTTCATTTGCTCATTCCTCCCTCTCTGTTTTGGATGAGTGCTTAGTTATCACAGCTCTTTAGCTTCTGCTGCCAGATCTCTCATTTTGGGGCCTTTTGATCATAGTCTGGTCAGAGAATTTGGCCACAAAAACAGTATTTAGTAACTCGATACTTAGAACAGAGCCAAATGGGCCCTGTCAGTTTAATAGGGAAAAAAAACCCAGGTACATACAAACCTACCCAGGAAAAAAAACACAAATTCACACAAGCAGCTTTTAAAGGTGTAGGCTCTGGATCCACAAGCCAAAAGAACACCCTGTTTAACAGTGTTCTGGTTTTACAGAGGCCTATCATTTAGGTCAGTTCATTGCATCGGCCCTTGTGAGCCACCGACAATCTCTACTATACTCCTGTCCATGACTACATACAGCTCACTTAGACAGTCTGCACCTCATCTCAGACAAACACAGACATTCAGAAAATGTGCAGGGACTGTTTGCTCTAATGTGGAACAGGATTACTGTGGTTTTTATATGTGAAGGACTTCATTAGTAACATGATATTTCTGAGGATTCGTTGCTAAAAGCCGTCTGACCGCTTTGAAGCAAAGCTGAGTCAACGGGAGACACTTTCTAAGACTTCTCCGGCTCATCGTCATTTCACATTAGGACAATTGATAGGTCTGAGCGTCTATCCCCTGAAGGCGTGTCAAGATAATTGCATTGTATGACAATAAAATTAATGCAGTGATGATAAAGACTGAGAGTAAAATATTTTCATGCAAGCAATTTACATTTCACATCTGAATTTTGAGGAGGAAATGCCTCTAACAATAGATCTTTTTTGACCTATGGCACACATAGGAGCCGAATGGGGTGACCCCAATCTGGAATCTTAATAAAAAGGTCAGAAAATTCTGGCCAATTTATCCACAAAGTTACTATGAACATTACTGTTCCCTCTGGGAAGAGAAAAGAAAAAAAAATTGATACCGCTCAATACGCCACAGAGGAAAAAAACTCCACCACAGAATGAATGTTTGATTCTACAACATAACTAGAACAAGACCATTTAAATAAATAACAACCTAAACCTTAGGATCTGCCATTAGCCTACAGGTGCTGCTCATATAATTAGAATATCATCAAAAAGTGGATTTATTTCACTAATTCCATTAATAAAGTGAAACTTGCATATTATACTCATTCATTACACACAGATTGATATATTTTAAATGTTTATTTATTTTCATTTTGATGATTATAACTGACAACTAAGGAAAATCCCAAATTCAGAATCTCATAAAATTAGAATATTACTTAAGAAAAATACAAAGAAAGGATTTTTAGAAATCTTGGCCATCTGAAAAGTATGATCATGAAAAGTATGAGCATGTCCAGCACTCAATACTTAGTTGGGGCTCCTTTTGTCTGAATTACTGCAGCAATGCGGCGTGGCATGGAGTTGATCAGTCTGTGGCACTGCTCAGGTGTTATGAGAGCCCAGGTTGCTCTGATAGTGGCCTTCAGCTCTTCTGCATTGTTGGGTCTGGCATATCGCATCTTCCTCTTCACAATACCCCATAGATTTTCTATGGAGTTAAGGTCAGGCGAGTTTACTGGCCAATTAAGAACAGGGATATCATGGTCCTTAAACCAGGTACTGGTTGCTTTGGCACTGTGTGCTGGTGCCAAGTCCTGTTGGAAAATGTTATCTGCATCTCCATAAAGTTGGTCAGCAGTAGGAAGCATGAAGTGCTCTAAAACTTCCTGGTATACGGCTGCATTGACTTTATACCTCAGAAAACACAGCGGCCCAACACCAGCAGATGACATGGCACCCCAAACCATCACTGACTGTGGAAACTGTGTACTGTGGAAACTGGACCTCAATCAACGTGGTTTGTGTGCCTCTCCTCTCTTCCTCCAGACTCTGGGACCCTGATTTCCAAAGGAAATGCAAAATTTACTTTCATGAGAGAACATAACTTTGGACCACTTTTTTCCTTTTTGTCTTTAGCACAGGCGAGATGCTCTGACGCTGTCTGTTGTTCAAGAGTGGCTTGACACAAGAAATGCGACAGCTGAAACCCATGTCTTACATACGTCTGTGCATAGTGGTTCTTAAAGCACTGACTCCAGCTGCAGTCCACTCTTTGTGAATCTCCCCTACATTTTTGAATGGGTTTTGTTTCACAATCCTCTCCAGGGTGCGGTTATCCCTATTGCTTGTACACTTTTTTCTACCACATCCTTTCCTTCCCTTCACCTCTCTATTAATGTGCTTGTACACAGAGCTCTGTGAACAGCCAGCCTTTTTTGCAATGGTGTCAATGGTTGTCTTTTGGACAACTGTCAAGTCAGCAGTCTTCCTCATGATTGTGTAGCCTACAGAACTAGACTGAGAGACCATTAAAGGCCTTTGCAGGTGTTTTGATTTCCTTAGCTGATTAGAGTGTGGCACCAGGTGTCTTCAATATTGAACCTTTTCACAATATTCAAATTTTCTGAGATACTGAATTTGGGATTTTCCTTAGTTGTCTGTTATAATCATCAAAATTAAAAGAAATAAACGTTTGAAATAAATCAGTCTGTGTGTAATAAATGAATATAATATACAAGTTTGACTTTTTTAATGGAATTTTTGATTAACTTTTTGATGATATTCTAATTATATGACCAGCACCTGTATGTAAACATTTTTTTTTATGTAAAATATCTTTTTCAGGACAGCACTAAAGAAAAGATAATGCATTTTGTATGATCCCTTTCATTTTGAAAAGAAACAAAAAAGAAACTCTTCTAAATCTTTAACATAGCAAAACAATAAAAGCTAACAAGTATTTACTCAACTCAAAACACATAAAATAACACATAATTTCCTCTACCATTCTAGTCCCATGCAAAGCATGCTGGGAGCTAGAAATCCATGGCCTACAAAAAATTATGAAAAATAATGAATGCAGTAGAAAAGATTTTGTATTTTCTATGTTAATTTAAAGCATGAACTCAGATTCTACATTTGTACTTCTTCATGTAGAAATAAAAGCTCTAACTTTTCTAAGTATTTATTCCCTGGGATTGATGTATTATTTTTTATTTGTTACATTTATAGTGAGATCTCAAGTATTGAATAAGGTATCCACAAATTTGAGTACTTTTCAATACAGTTTTTCATTTTTGTTTGTTTGTTATACTGATGGAAACTCTCTTCACATCCTGATAGCACTCAATAATAGAAGTGGTCTACTTATTAAAAAATGTACATACATCTTCTGTGGACGTCTCAGAACCAAAAAATATTGCAATGATACAATGTTCTATGTGCCTGTCATCATATGTATTTTCATACCTCCGCACACCTGCTCGCACGGACATCACACGTCATCAGTGCATTTCATGAAGCTATGCAGAGTTGTAGACACACAGTCACCGGGTGCCCATGAACAAACAGCAAACAAACCTTTTACAGTTCCTCATAAACCAAAACAACAAGCTTATGCTGCATTCACGTCATGTCATAACCGTAATTACAAGATGACATTCTACCCGGAGCTGTACATGTCCTCAGACTCAGATTGTTGTGTTTTTGTATCAACACTATCAATGGTGAAATGAATCTGCAGCAGTCTGGTGGTACCAGTAAGAGTTCTGTGAGTTGTTTACGTTCATTATTATATGTCGTGGCATAGGAGCTGTTCGGATCAATCAAATTGTCAGGGCGGGCTTTATACGATGATGGACAGTTGCTCAACAGTAACGTAATCATCACGTCACCAAGGAGCGCTTGGGTTGAATTCGTTCTAATCCTAAACGGAGAACTTGCTCGTATATGCATTCACCTTTACTATTTCTCTCAAAAATTATGATCGTGTTGGTAAGTACTCCGTGTGTGAATGCCTGTTATTTACATTGTTCTTATATTGGGCACTTTTTGCACTTAAATTGACTTATTCTTACTGTTGACATTGAAAATAATGCATGTGTTTTTCAGAGGGATTGCTGTTTTGACAGTTTCCACCTGGACATATAGTCATATTTGCTAATTATCTTTAATGTATTTTCCCTGTTTTGATCCGATTCTTTTTTACAACACCGGCAAAGATCGTTTACACTCATCTTCTTCTTCTACTTCTTACAGCATGCGTGCAGTTGAGTTCTGTTGACAACTAACATTATGCGTCGCTCTGTTGCTCTGATTGGTTGTAGGTCTATCCAATTGAGGTCTTTCCTGGTTCGGTTGAAACACGCCTCATAATCACACCCCAATGAGGCAGTATCAGACTCATATTCTGACTAGAATTGAGTATGACCACATCAGGCTAGGTTCATTTTCAACTCAACAAAATTAATTGGTTACCGTTATTGTATTTTCTGTACAAATGTTATGGTTGTTTTATTGCAAAGAAAGTTATTTTTATAGGCTTTACATTTAAGTGATTTACAATTTGTTTTCATAAAGACTAATTCAAAAAATAAATCATCCTCAAATGAGAATGTATTAATCACAAAATGCATTGTAAAAGATCTCCAGCGGGAACAACATGGAATTACTTTTTCTGCGTGTGGACGTCAGCCCGCCGTCTGAGGAAACACAAAACGTGAGCTTATAACACAACCGCACTACACACAGATTCAGAGTGAGGTTTTTATTGTGCTGAGAACAGTATCCATAACAATATTTGGTTTCAGTCAAGAAGTCATCACCCGACTATTCAGAACAAAAGTCAATAAAAGCGTTATTGCTGCTCAGGGACGTGAATTGGCTCGCTCAAACTCCAAGTATGGCCGTGCCACACTGTAAGATAATCTAATTGGGATGATGAGTGTGAGGTCAAAACGATGAATGAAAAATCACTTGTCTCTCTATAAGAAACCTCAAACATGTTGTACACTGCCGGTAAGCTGTGTATCATGACCTGATATTGAAGGTTTTGCTCAGTTTCTTTAAAAAAAAAAAAAAAACCCTCAAGGTTAGAGTTTATAAGAGGTGAGTGGTTCCTACATCAGTGTCTCAATGTGCAATATATCATACCATGTCTTTGAAAACACCTTTCAGATGGCAATGCACTGAAGCTATTTCATGAGATGTTTTTCCCTAGCAGTTCAGGGCGATAGAGGACAGGTTACGTGCTTCTATTCACACCGTCCTCAAAAGAAAGGCAAGTGTGTGACCAAAAGATGTCAAGGCTCGAAGTGGAGATAATGCAGAAATAGCCATCTCAAACTGTGCATGCATCTTACAAGACATCACACCCTCACACACAGGGTGACACCAGTGTAATGTATGTTATTGCTCAAGAGGTGAGTGGTTATAGTCGCCTACTATCAAGATGGCGCCGCGGATGGCAGCCTCGGAATGGAGCTCTTCAGCTATTGTGGTGTTTTTGTTCATTTGTTCTGCGTTTAGTCATTCTTTTCCGATCAGTTTCACCAAAGACGAACTACTGGACATTAGGAAACACACACCAGACAACATTGCTGCAGTTTTTGATTATTCGGACGTTTTGTTTGATATCCTCGTCAGAGCCGCAGCTGTGTGTTTAAAACGCGCGGCCAGACGCAGACGTGGGAAGCGAGCAGGCACGCTGGTTAAACGTCGCGCACGCGGCTTTCGCACTGAACTCCCTGGTATTCATCTTGCGAATCTCCGATCCCTTCCTAACAAAACGGACAAACTTCTTCTCCTCACCCGCATTAACAAAGATTTTTCAAACTCTGCTGCACTGTGCTTCACTGAAACCTGGCTGAATGAAGCCATCCCGGACAACGCACTATATCTGCTGGGCTTCTAGCTGTTCCGAGCGGATCTCATCGCGGAACTAACAGGGAAAACGAGAGGTGGTGGATTGTGTTTCTACATTAACGAAAGTTGGTGTTCAGATGTAACAACGCTGAAGAAGATGTGCTCTCCTAATCTAGAGGCGCACTTCATAAACTGTAAACCTTTCTACTCGCCGCGGGAGTTTTCCTCGTTCATTCTCGTGAATGTGTACATCCCTCCAGACGTGTCTGTGAGTGCAGCGCTACAACAGCTGGCTGAACAAATAGCTGAGACTGAACAAAGGTATCCAGACTCTCTTGTAATCATTCTTGGGGATTTTAATAAAGCAAATCTCTCCTGAACTGACAAAATACAGAGAGCACATTACATGTCCCACCAGAGACAGTAATATACTGGACCACTGTTACACCACAATAAAGAATGCATATCACTCCATCCCACGGGCAGCTTTGGGGCTCTCTGATCACTGTGTGGTTCATCTTATACCGACCTACAGGCAGAAACTGATATCAGCTATACCTGTAATAAAGACTGTAAAAAGATGGACTAATGAAGCAGAGCTGTACTTACAAGCCTGCTTCGATTGGACTGTTTTTGAAGCTGCTACCATTGATCTGGATGAGCTCACAGATACTGTAACATCATACATCAGTTTCTGTGAGGATACATGCATTCCTACCAGGACATTCTTATCATTCACTAATGATAAACCATGGTTTACTGGGAAACTCAAACAGCTCCGTCATGCCAAAGAGGATGCTTACAGAAGTGGGGATAAAGTCTTGTATAACCAGGCCAGAAACAGACTGACAAAGGAGATCAGAGTTGCTAAAAGAAGCTACTCTGAAAAGCTGAGAAACCAGTTTTCTTCCAACGACCCAGCTTCCGTTTGGACAGGCTTGAAGAATATCACCAATTACAAGTCACCATCCCCCCGATCTGCTGAGAATCAACAACTGGCCGATGAGCTGAATGCTTTTTACTGCAGATTTGAAAAGGCCAGTCTCACACCACACACCCGCTCTGATCTGCAATTCACATGTCCCCCATCATCTCCTGCACCCCCTCTCCTCCCCCCTCTTGTCATCCAACCTGAGCTTAAGGTCTGTGTGGAGGATGTGAGCCGAGTCTTGAAAAAACAGAAGACTAGGAAAGCTTCAGGCCCAGACAGCATCTCATCTGCCTGTTTGAAAGCCTGCGCTGACCAACTGGCCCCAGTCTTCACGCAGATCTTCAACAGATCATTGGAGCAGTGTGAAGTTCCCTGCTGCTTCAAATGGTCCACTATCATTCCCGTCCCCAAAAAACCCAAAATCACTGGACTTAATGACTACAGACCTGTCGCTCTCACGTCTGTGGTCATGAAGTCGTTTGAAAGACTGGTTCTGGCCCACCTGAAGGACATCACTGGACCCTTGCTTGATCCTCTTCAATTTGCCTACAGAGCAAACAGGTTTGTGGATGATGCAGTCAACATGGGACTGCATTATATCCTGCAACATCTCGACAGACCTGGAACTTATGAAAGGATCTTATTCGTGGACTTCAGGTCTTCAATACCATCATGCCTGATCTTCTCTCAGCTAAACTGACCCAGCTCTCCATGCCATCCTCAATCTGTCAGTGGATCTCCAGCTCCCTGACAGACCGGCAGCAGCTCGTGAGACTGGGGAAACTCACATCCAGGACTCTCACTACCAGCACTGGCGCCCCCCAGGGGTGTGTTCTCTCCCCACTGCTCTTCTCCCTGTACACCAATGACTGCACTTCTAAAGACCCCTCTGTGAAGCTCCTGAAATTTGCAGACGACACCACTGTCATCTGCCTCATCCAAAATGGTGATGAGTCTGTTTACAGACTGGAGGTTGAACAGCTGGCTGTCTGGTGCAGTTATAACAACCTTGAGCTCAACACGCTCAAAACGGTGGAGATGATATGGAGCAATGGAGTCAATGGAACAATGGAGTCATTCAGGTTCCTGGGCACTACCATCTCTCAGGACCTGAAGTGGGACAATCACATTCAGTTCTACTCGGCTGTCGTTGAGTCTGTCTTATGCACTTCCATCACTATCTGGTTTGGTTCAGCTACCAAATCTGACATCAAGAGACTACAACGCACAATCTGAAAGGAAAGGATCATTGGTGCTCCCCTGCCAACCCTCCAGGACCTGTACTCTTCCAGAGTGAGGAAGAGAGCAGGGAAAATCATCACAGACTCCACTCACCCTGGACACCTCCTGTTTGAACTGTTACCATCAGGACGGCGACTCCGATCACTGGCCACTAGAACATCTAGGCACAGGAACAGTTTCTTCCCACAGGCCATTTCCCTCTTGAACAGTTAAATACCCCACCAAAGTGCAATACTCTGACTGTTTAGTGCAATCTTTTAAACTCAGGAGATTATTTATATTTATATATTCATATTACTCAAATACTGTAAATATGTTCATAATCTGTAAATGTTTATTCTGACTAAACGTAACTGTGACCTTATATTTTTTATAATATTTTTCATATTTTTATTCTTAGAATTTGTATTACTATGTTCTTGTTGTGTTTGTATTGTATATGTGCACTGGAAGCTTCAGCACCAAGAAAAATTCCTTGTGTGTGCTAGCACACTTGGCAATAAAGCTCTTTCTCATTCTGATTCTGATTCTGATTCTGAAGAGCACTTGTCTATTTTTCAGTATGCTTCTATTGACAGACTTTTCTTTTGTATAAAATTTTATTTTGCTCGAGTATGAGTTGAAGGTCTGAAACCTCATTTATGGATGTCAAAAGTGCTGTTTTACTACAGTGTAACTGCTGAAGCCGAGACAAGGGCTAAATATTCATAGACCAGACAGAAAATTAATAGATATCGACATTTTTCTATGTATGTTCTGCAAGATTGGTTCAGGCCCATCAAGGCCATCTGGTCTTAATAGAACATCAATAGATGTGAACAGGAAGAGAGACCAATTTGTTTTCTCACTGGGGGTTTGGGGCCGATTTGTAAATCTTACGTCCGCACTCGCACACACTTGCTTAAACAGTCTTCCTCATTCTTGGCATTGCAAGTCGATGGCTTTACTGTAGACAACCCTGAGGCTCCCTATGTAACGCGTGCGCGTGTGTGTTAAGTGGACGCAAACGGGAGAGGGCAGATTCTGCACTTCCTTAAGACGTTCTCGGGGCTATTATAAAAGGTTGTGTGCGTATGCATGTGCGTGCATGTGTGTCTGTACGCATTCAGGCGTCTGTTGAGGGTTTTGCCATTGTGAAAGGGGTTGAGGGAAGGCATGAATACCCTCAGTCAGCCAGCTGGCAGTCTCTGATCTTTGTACAGCCCAGCTTTTCATATTGTCTGCTCAGTTTACAAATAAACATGGCATAGGGATGAGGCCTACAACAAACAGATAGCCCCATTCATTGTGCCTGACAAGCTGCGGGGGAAGCCCAGGTCCCTGTTTCCACAAACCACTCCATTTTAACACGCATTCAGCCAAAAGCGCCTCCTTCTAGCTTTGTATGTATACATTAGATGGCATGCACATCATTTTCATCACTCACTCCCATCACCTCTCTATCTGGGATATGTAAGTTTGGTTTCTTATAGTGAGTTGCTACAAATCTGCTAAAAGACTATTTGATTCTAATGTAATACTTTATACAAAATCATATTATTTACTAAGCATTGTATTTAACTGTATTTTGATAAATTCAAATGTTGAACTGAAAAATAACCATTCAGAATTTCTTATTAGATATGTGCTTTTCCTTTAAAGTTTCACCCAAAAGTCATGCCTTTTGAAAGCCCTTTGACCTTCCCTGGAAACCAAAGACATTTTTCACAATGTCCAAGCTACTCTTTTCCATTAAATGAAAGTGAATGGTGACAATGACTGTCAATAACAATTTCAATTGCAAATCACATGCGAATAGTGAATGTGATTAGTGTGGAAAACTTGAGTTTACCTTTCAATGGTAGGGTGACCATATTTTGATTACCGAAAACCAGGACACTCGGCCCGGAAATGAGATACTCAAATGATACTCAAAGTTTACTCAAAGATTCCTTATCAATTTCTATACATTTAAAGTGTGCCCCCTCTTTATGGATAGAAAATTGTTATATTAGGGCCAGGACAGGACTTGAAAACAGGACATGTCCTGGGAAAACAGGACGTTTGGTCACCCTATTCAATGGGGATTCTTTGGGTATTTGGAGCTCAATCACTTCTGGTCCCCATTCGTTTTTAACATATCAAAAGGAGCACCATGAACATTCACCATAACTTTGATATAGTCCTACATGCATGGACTGTCATTTAAGTTTGTGTAAAATCTGATCCTGCTCTTCAGTGGAAGCAGAAACATCGGACTGTCTTTACAAAGGAGTCACATGATCTATGTAACAAATTTGCATATTTAACGAGTGACCTAAAAATAGTGCAGTTTTATTAGGCTACATATATTATTGTAGATGCTTTTATCCAAAGCGACTAATACTAATATGTAAAATCATTGTTTATTTACAGGTTTAACAGGTTTTTATTTCCAATATGGCTTCAGACTTTTGGATCCCACTGTACAGTTGAGCTTGTGTTTTGTATTGCATTAGCCTCATTGATAGCACATGGCCGTCTAGGAGGTTTAAGCACAGATAAAACATGACAAAAGACCTTTTGAATCAAATGCTCTCTTTTCACACAATCTAAGTACAGCCTCTCTCTCTCTCTCTTGCTCCCTGTCGCATTTTCTTTTAAGGGAACTAATAGCTGGTTGTATGGATCCGCCTCCTGGCCAAGAGAGCTACTTTGTCTTAATTACCTCAGGACGAGTGAGTGGCCCCTGAAGCAATCATCTTTGTTTGTTAAAACAGCCGTTATCTGCTTCGGTAAGGTCCATAAATAAAACATAGCCCAGATTACAATGTCATGTTTCTTAGGACTCCAGAACCTGGGAACCGATCACAACAACAAGACCAAAAAAATCCCTGAGTGCTGCACACACACACACACACACACACACACACACACACACACACACACACACACACACACACACACACGCAACGAGAGATGATCCCTGTACGTTGTTATCTGATGTCAGCTTGTCGAGACTGTCAGCGCTGAGTGATCTAGAGAGAGCTGATTGTGAATATCCACAGATGTAAATAACCTTTTTCACTATAGTTCAAGGTGGGCCATCTGTCCACTGTCATTTATTTAGTTTATTACTATGAACTGAGGGACAGCACCAGTGTCTGCTGCAGGCGGGAAAAGCAATAAATAATGACCTTTCTGTCTGAATTATAATCACCAAAGTGTTGCCATGGCACAGATCTGTGGCACTTGCTCTTAGCAGCAGGGAAGCATCCAATCATATGTCGGACATATGGATCCTGCCCAGCCCTGTTGTTGGAAATGGCTCTTTATGGAAATAGATTCCACTAAAATACACCTTGCACATTTTGGTCTGGTGTGAGTTGTGGAAAGCATGTATGTACAGTTGCATCCTCAAAAGAAAGAGGCATTAAAGCAAAGTGTTGTCATATTGGAAAATCTGTGCTATATAATGTATATGTATTATATATATATATATATATATATATATATATATATATATATATGAATGAGTATATATATATATATATATATATATATATATATATATATATATATATATATATATATATATATATATATATATATATATATATACAGTGGCAAGAAAAAGTAAGGAAACTGCTTGCAGAATCTGTGAAAATGTGAATAATTTTAACTAAATAAAAGAGATCATACAAAATGCATGTTATTTTTTATTTAGTACTGTCCTGAATAAGAATGCGTACATATAGTCCACAAGACAAAAAAAAATTGCTGAATTTATTAAAATAACCCTGTTCAAATGTTTAACCATTAATTCTTAATACAGTGTGTCGTTCCCTGGATGATCCACTGCTGTTTTTGTTTTGTTTTGTGATGGTTGGTCTTGATTCTCTTGTTTGTCCTGAGCAGTTAAACTGCCCAATGTTCTTCAGAAAAATCCTCCAGTTCCTGCACATTCTTCAGGTTTCCAGCATCTTTTGCATTTTTGAACCCTCTCCAGCAATGACTGTATGATTGTAAGATCCATCTTTTCACACATCTTTTCAAACACAACTATTAAAAAAGATTGAAACATTCACTAATGCCCCAGAAGGAAACACAATGCATTAAGGGGGCGAAAACTTTTGAACAGGATGAAGATGACCACATTTTTCTTATTTTGTTTAACTATCTTTTTTTTTTTTTTTTTTTTTCATTTAGTACTGCCCTTCAGAAGCAACAGAAGATACTACACATTTTCTGGAAGACAAATTATGTACACTTTACCTTGATCTTAAAATTCAATACATTTATCTTAATGCATTGTGTTTCCTTGTGAAGTGAAGTGAATAACACTGATTATCTCTTCATCACGGCACCTGTTAGTGGGTGGGATATATTAGGCAGTTGGTGTTGAAGCAGGAAAAATGGGCAAGTGTAAGGATTTGAGTTCGACAAGGGCCAAATTGTGATGGCTAGACAACTGGGTCATAGCATCTCCAAAACTGTTACCGGATGTATTCCTGGTCTGCAGTGGTCAGTATCTAAGTGGTTTAACCCTCTGAAGTCTGAGCTGTTTTGGGACCCTTTAGAAGTTTTAACATGCTCTGACAAAAAACGACAGAGTTATTTGGGTCTCTTTGACACTGATAAGAAAAAAAGCAAGTTGATCACGCAAAAAGTGATCACTCAAAAAGTTAATGGTGGTTCTGATAGAAAGTTATCAGAACACAGTGCATCGCAGTTTGTTGCGTATGGGGCTACATAGCTGCAGATCAGTCAGGGTGCCCGTGCTGACCCCTGTTCAACGGCGATAGTGACAACAGTAGGGACATAAGCATCAGAACTGGACCATGGAGCAATTGAAGAAGGTGACCTGGTCTGATGAATCACCTTTTCTTTTACATCACGTGGATGGCCGGGTGCGTGTGTGTCACTTACCTGGGGAACACATGGCACCAGGATGCATTTTGGGAAGAAGGCAAGCAGAAGCAATGTGATGCTTTGGGAAAATCTGCTGGGAAACCTTGGGTCCTGCACGTACCACCTACCTAAGCATTGTTGCAGACCATGTACACCCTTTCATGGAAATGGTATTCCCTGGTGACTGTGGCCTCTTTCAGCAGGATGATGCGCCCTGCCTCAAAGCAAAAATGGTTCAGGAATGGTTTGAGGAGCACAACAACGTGTTGTTGACTTGGCCTCCAAATTCCCCAGATCTCAATCCAATCAAGCATCTGTGGGATGTGCTGAACAAACAAGTCCGATCCATGGAGGCCCCACCTCGCAACTTAAATGACTTAAAGGATCTGCTGCTAACGTCTTAGTGCCAGATACCACAGCACACCTTCAGGGGTCTAGTGGAGTCCATGCCACGACAGGTCAGGGCTGTTTTGGCAGCAAAAGGGGGACCAACACAATATTAGGAAGGTGGTCATAACGGTATGCCTAATCGGTGTGTGAATATATATATATATATATATATATATATATATATATATATATATATATATCGTCGCTGTCCGATGAAACTCACGTATGTCCAAAACGCTTACTTTTCAGGAAGTGAAAAAAACACTGTATTTCAAAAGCAGTTGAATGTAGCGTTGTCATACTTGGTACGGCATCTTTACATGTAACCATATTCTTGCCAGTGTAATGATATAATCCACATTTGACCAAAATTGAGTTTAAATGGACATACGTGCATATTTTACAGTAACGGTGGTCGATACGCGTTCTTCCGATCATTAATTAGAATGGCAAAGTCGCGTTTCAGCAGAGGAATACGTGAGGAATACAGAGGAATACGTGCTGGATATTCTCAGCCTCTGGCAAGCGGTGATCGCAGTATGAGTGAGGCATGTTCTAGTGACAATCATGACAGTAGCATTACAGGCTATAATTTGATCAGTTTGACTGAGAAAAAAAGGCTGAATCTTATCAAAGAGACCGAGTTTATTTACATACTAGCAAGCAAACTAATCTGTGAAGAACTAGATTAGAACTAAACTGCGGAGAGCTTCAATGTCGTACTATCGGCTATCCAGTGCTGAGCTTCGATGAAACAACTTCACGATACCAGCGAGACCGGCGAGATGCTTCCACAGGGCGGGAGATACGCGGCGTGATTGACAGCTTTGACACCAAATGGATATACATGAAAATCAGATGACATGATTTCACAACTTTTCATTGGCCATTTAGATATGTGACGCATACTGTATACGGAAATGAACCTGGACATTCAATCCGTCGAAAAATCTCAAAATCGGCAAAATGGACATACGTGGTTTTCATTGGACAGCGACGATATATATATATATATATATATATATATATATATATATATACAGGTGCTGGTCATATAATTAGAATATCATCAAAAAGTTGATTTATTTCAGTAATTCCATTCAAAAAGTCAAACTTGTATGTTATACTAATTCATTACACACAGATTGATATATTTTAAATGTTTATTTCTTTTAATTTTGATGATTATTACAGACAACTACGGAAAATCCCAAATTCAGTATCTCAGAAAATTAGACCGAATGAAAAATAGACCAATACAAAGAAAGGATTTTTAGAAATCTTGGCCATCTGAAAAGTATGATCATGAAAAGTATGAGCATGTACAGCACTCAACACTTAGTTGGAGCTCCTTTTGCCTGAATTACTGCAGCAATGCGGCGTGGCATGGAGTTGATCAGTCTGTGGCACTGCTCAGGTGTTATGAGAGCCCAGGTTGCTCTGATAGTGGCCTTCAGCTCTTCTGCATTGTTGGGTCTGGCATATCGCATCTTCCTCTTCACAATACCCCATAGATTTTCTATGGAGTTAAGGTCAGGCGAGTTTGCTGGCCAATTAAGAACAGGGATACCATGGTCCTTAAACCAGGTACTGGTTGCTTTGGCACTGTGTGCTGGTTCCAAGTCCTGTTGGAAAATGAAATCTGCATCTCCATAAAGTTGGTCAGCAGCAGGAAGCATGAAGTGCTCTAAAACTTCCTGGTATACGGCTGCGTTGACCTTGGACCTCAGAAAACACAGTGGACCATTTATTTAAAAAAAGTTAAAAAAAAAGTTATATGCTAGATTAACTGAGACTTGTTACAGCACTTGCATACTGTTGCCCTTGACTGTTCTAGTTGCTTCTATTGCTCTCATTTGTAAGTCGCTTTGGATAAAAGCGTCTGCTAAATGACTAAATGTAAATGTAAATGATTTCCAAAGGAAATGCAAAATTTACTTGCATCAGAGAACATAACTTTGGACCACTATTTTTCCTTTTTGTCTTTACCCCAGGCAAGACGCTTCTGATGCTGTCTGTTGTTCAAGAGTGGCTTGACACAAGGAATGCGACAGCTGAAACCCATGTCTTGCATACGTCTGTGAGTAGTGGTTCTTGAAGCACTGACTCCAGCTGCAGTCCACTCTTTGTGAATCTCCCCTACATTTTTGAATGGGGTTTGTTTCACAATCCTCTCAAGGGTGTGGTTATCCCTATTGCTTGTACACTTTTTTCTACCACATCTTTTCCTTCCCTTCGCCTCTCTATTAATGTGCTTGGACACAGAGCTCTGTGAACAGCCAGCCTCTTTTCCAATGACCTTTTGTGTCTTGCCCTCCTTGTGCAAGGTGTCAATGGTCGTCTTTTGGACAACTGTCAAGTCAGCAGTCTTCCCCATGATTGTGTAGCCTACAGAACTAGACTGAGAGACCATTAAAGGCCTTTGCAGGTGTTTTGAGTTAATTCGCTGATTAGAGTGTGGCACCAGGTGTCTTCAATATTGAACCTTTTCACAATATTCTAATTTTCTGAGATACTGAATTTGGGATTTTCCGTAGTTGTCTGTTATAATCATCAAAATTAAAAGAAATAAAATAAAATAATTTGAAATATATCAGTCTGTGTGTAATGAATGAGTATAATATACAAGTTTGACTTTTTGAATGGAATTAGAGAAATAAATCAACTTTTTGATGATATTCTAATTATATGAACAGCACCTGTATATATACAGTATATATATCGTTTTTTATATATATTATATAAAGAGACCAAGAAATATGTAATTTTTCCCGCACATTTCTGAGTAGAATAATTTCTCAGCTTTCATTTCAAATTGTCATAAACTCCTCGATCTTGCAGGGTATAAGAATTATGAAAATGATCTTTGGCTTATCAACTTTTGTTTCATAAAAGGAAAGTGGAACCAGGTATGTGCAGGAAACAAATTTTAGCAAGAAAAATTATGGCTCTGAGATTCAATCCACTCTTGAAAATCTGCATTCGACAGTAACCTAGAGAAAAACTGGCTGATTTCAATCTCTTGCCTGTGTGATGTAAACCGAATCACAATCACAGGAAATGAATCCAATCATGGAGGGGTGGTGCAACAATCTAGGTCAGTTTTGGAAATGACTGCTCCAGGCAATAAGATTAAGGAACGCGTCGATTCGCTGAAAGACGAATCAGTAAATCAGCTCTGAATGAGTAACACTTTGCTTCTGTTCTGCGTCTTGTGTGTAGCTAATGTTTATTTTTCTTGCTTATTTTTTTATGATGAGAGCATAAGAAAGAGGCATTATGTATCTTTGTATCAACAGTACAGTGAACGAATTAGAAAAAATATATATTTTTCCCCATCTCCCGTTACCCAACACCCCCCTCCCTCCACACACACACACACACACGCACACACACACACGCACACACCTTCCTTCCCATTTCTACAGCTTAACTTCATTGTCTCAAACCCTTTCTTTCATCTTAAGACAAAGATTTATGTAAATCTTTGGGCCCGGCGTTAATGCGAGCCACAGTGTGAGAAATAGCATCCCTAAATCGCAGTATTGTTGTTGAAAATGACAAGGCAGCCCCATAATCCCACAATGCGATCATCCAAATGTGTCATAATGCTCTGTGTAGGCAGGCAAATCTGAATATCAAAAAGACACCACGCACCTCGCCAGAGCCTTCAGTTCTTTAGAACCGCTTTTTTAAAGAACTCACCCCGTTGTCACTTAAGGAAAGGCAAAAAGTATAGAAAAAAACAGAAATGTGACATTTGAGTGACTGGTTTGCTGTGCTGTTAAAGGAATTTTCTTTCTTTGTCTCAGTTTTCTTTAAGAGTGACCTTCTCAATCTAATCTAGACACAGTGTTTTTCTTTGACTTTGATGACAAAAGTTGAATAACTGACTAAAGGATAATGGATATTTATTCAAGTTTGTGTCCTATATGGTGCGAACAGTACATTGTTTCATTCCATTTTTTGATTATTCGTTTATTTAGACAGTTATAAAGTGGAAAAAGTCGGATCAGAATATGGCATGAGAACCCTGTGACCCTGGACCACGAAACCAGTAATACAGTTCAAATTTTTGATACATCATCTGAAAGCTGAATAATTTCCATTGATGTATGATTTGTTAGGACAGGACAATATTTGGCCGAGAAACTATTTGAAAATCTGGAATGCGAGGGTGCATATCCTAATATCCTAATGATTTTTAGCACAAAAGAAAAATCTATTATTTTGACCAATACAATGTATTGTTGGCTATTGCCACAAATATAGCCTTGCGACTTATGACTGGTTTTGTGGTTCAGGGTCACAAGCTAATCGCTGCATCAAAGCTTTGACTGTTTTTTTTTTCTCATGCAGAACTATACGGATGCATTTGCTGTTTAAATGCTGATAAGAGTTATTTTGTTTTACTATTTACATCTTCAAATATTTAGTAAATGTCAGTACACATCATTGTTTCATTCATCAGCAATTACAATAAAATATTCATAACTGATTTTCTTTTCATAGTATTCTATCTTTATGTGCTGTTTTCTTGCCAAGTGCCGATGTGTAATATGCATCTGCTTCAATTCCGTACGACTCTGATTTGAAATGCTACATTTGTTAAGCCTCAAATTGATTTAAACATATTTGATTAGTTTCCTTGTCATTTGTCATGCCGATCTGTCTGTCAGAGCGCGAGAAGAGGAGGAAAGAGCGACTGCCTTTGGAAACAGCCATGCCAATCAATTGGACAAGGACAAGTTGGTTGAATAATAATATTAATAATTACAACACAAGTCTAGGGAATCCTTGATTTGCCATGACTCCCTCATTGAGCTATCTTCCACAGAGACTCCTCCGTTCCAATAATTAAGAGCGCCATACTACTTTTCCCTTTCGTTTTCTGCAATTCCCCCTGGATCAGGTACAAGTCCAAAAAAAAAGAGCAAGTGAGAGAAAGAAAAAAGATTCCACACCTCACTCTGAGCTCTATTTAGCAGTTTGAATTTGCCCCCTCCCCATCCGACAGTAAAATCTCGGGCCGTCACTTGAAGCCCGGTGGGGGATTTTGTGGGAAAGAATAGCCATGTTGATCTTGAAGTCTTAAGTCTCAGCGTACCTGTCAACACTCCGGCTCAGCAGCGAAGACTGTGGCTTAAGTCACTTGAAGTTGCCTTTTAATGAGAGGGGAGGTCTGCGCACGCTGTCAGACTGAGCCGAAATAATTCCATACCTTCTGAATAACCCGAGCGTGTCTTTTAATCCTGCTGCTGTTTATGTAATGGAAATAAGCAGGAACAGGTTAATGAGAGGGTGAGCTCTGGCCTGCACACACACACACACACACACACACACACACACACACACACACACACACACACACACACAATGAAAGTGATATGTGTATGACAGCCTGCTTCTCTCCCCTTAAACATATTCTAATCAAGATAATTATAATAGAATTTTTGGCATGTCATTCAAACAGATGATGGCACTTCCTTTACCTCTAACTCACAGAGTAACTCAATCTAAATAAATATGTATTATATATAATTAGACGGTTACACTTTACTTTAAGGTGTCATTGTTACAGTGTAATTATATATTTAAGTACTGAGTAATATTTGTACACGTACTTACTATAGGGTTAGGGTAGGATTAGGTTAGTTACATGTAATTATGCATAATTTACTGTTATTACTATGGTAAGTACATGTAACATATGTAACAAGGACACTGTAAAGTAAAGTGTTATTTGACAACTTTTTTGACAGTTACGCAGTGGAGGAAGAAAGGAAATTATGGTTTTGGAAGTAGGGAATAGAACCATTAGATCTATTTTCATATTTATTAAATTATTAATATTATGTTATTTATTACTGTTTATATATATGTATTTACTATACGCATATATAGTAGGCCTATATATGTATTGAGCATAGCCTACTCATAACCAAACTCAAACCTGTTTCATCCATGTGAGCACCATATTACTGCTACTTTTCAAAGGGTTGTATCATGTTTGGCTATGGATGTATTTATTATTACACTGCAAAAAAATATTTTCTGACTTAGTATTTTTGTCTTGTTTCCAGTCCAAATATAAAACAATTCTTAAATCAAGATGTATTTACTGTAACCAAGATGTTATATGTATTTAAGTAATAAAATTCCATAAGATATTATGGCTTGCTTTCTGCCAATGGGGTAAGAAAAATTATTTTGTTTCGGTTTGAATAAGCAACAACTCACTTAATTTGTAATTATATTTCCCCAGAAAGCAAGACATAATATCTTACATTTACTCATCTAGTAAATGCATCTTAATTTAATTATAATAAAAATATATAAAGATATTTTGACTGGAAACAAGACAAAAATACTAAGTAAGAAAAGCATTTTTTTGCGCAGTGAATCAGAATTATTCCTTTTCCATAATTTTGGAAATGTTAAGGAATATGTAAAGATAAACTGATTTCTTCACAGCCTTCCTCACTTCTCCTTCCATCTCTCATTCCGTCTGTATTATTTTTCTTCCCTGCTTTTTCCTCCCTCACTCCATCTCTTCTTTTCTTTCAGTGGGAATAATCCCCCCTACAGGAGACTTCAAAGAGAAGGCCAGGCAGGGACAGGCTTAATTACCCGCCTGCCTTAAAACTGATGCCAAATCAAAACTTGCTCTGGTCCATCTCTGTCCTGCCTTGGCAGGACTAATTGTGGCCTTGGATTCTATTTTGGAGTTTTTTTGTTTTAAGAGAAAAATTCACAATTATATCAAAACAAGAAATATGTGGGCAGCACAGCACACATCATCATGCAAGGCTGCTTTATATAGGCTAGTTCTGGAGGTCTTGCCTGATTTATGTGAATCTTTGAGTTATTTCAGGGTATGCTATATATAGCCTATACTTGTTAGACTTTTAACGTCATTTTATACATTAGTCATTTTATACAGTAGGTATTTGCAGTAGGCCTAACACCTCGATACTCAAAAGGTTTGTGCATGCTATAGCGAGTGCTATATTTGGCCAGTCCAGAAAGTAGGGTACTTCTATACTTTTTCCATGTTTTTAATCTTAGACAGGAGTAATCCAACCCTCTTTTTTTAAGCGAGTGAAGTCTTAAACCCCTACGGGATGTGCCAGGAGGTTTCGATGGCTGGCCGAGGGAGAGCATTACGTCGGGGTTTTTAACACCGCGGAGAGTTGGATACGAGGGGGCTTAATGATGCCGTAGCAGTCGGGATGAGCGCTAATTCACCGCCCAGGGCCCGCGACGGATGGGGCACCTGCAGAGCCAGCCATCAGTCAGCTTACCCACCCTCGACAGGTCCCGGGAGGGGCTCTGTATCCCTCCGACTCATGGAGCTCTGCCACTCTCCTCAAAATGGCCCCATAATGACAGACGAGTGTGTGAGGTAATCTGCATCTTTGTTTTTTTCTTTTTAATCTGACTAAATATGTCACTTGTTAGCCCCTGAAAATTGTTTGCAACTAAATACACATCATAAGAGTTTTAAAAACAAATATGTTTATGTGCTCTAAAAAAGAATTCCCACACGTTAAAGCTACACTGTGTAACTTTTTTAGTTTATTCTTAGCTAAAAACACTTAGTTCTTTCAAAAATATATGTGCTCATTAATGTATATTTACTTCTTTCAAGTAATAAAGTATTCTCGTAAGTTTATAATATGCCATTGAAAATACATACGGGTAAGGGGTTCGAATGGGGGTCGCCATGTTGCCCCTCCATCTTGAAAGTACATTAGCCAAAGAGGGACATACCCGTAAATTCAAGCTTCGCCTTTCGCGTTTTAACACTCGATGGCACCGTGTCGAATGTGAAGAGTGGGATTGCTTGAGACTGCTATATGAAAACCTGAAAGCCTTTTTGAAAGTCTCTTGCTGATGGAGAATCACTCTTATTCTCGAGGATATGTAACAGAGTCGCCAAGGAAGCGAAAAAGAGAATTAAGACGGCAACACAACAGGCAAATCAACACTAATGGACGAGGTCGAACTGGAAGCCATATTAATCTTGGACTAAATCGGCCACCGTAGGAGTTAAAACGAAATCGGAATTGGGAGGAACAGAAACTAATATTTTCTGGATGGTCATATACCATTTCACCGCTAGATGGGGGAAAATATCACACAGTGTAGCTTTAAGAACATGCCCGGGAGCCAGTTATGTTGAGATGCTTTATCTGTTTATATGGCAAACAGAAGCTAAAATCAGTGATGATTCGTATTTTACGAGGTGACCATTCGTAACCATACGAATTTGTACGTTTTTTTCTACTTCGTACGTAGAGATATTTGACGAATTGCCCAATTCGTATGAATTCACCCCTAAACCTAACCTACCTTTCAAATATATACGAACTGGTCGTGAGATAGCGTTGGACTAGCCTATACAAAATACGCCCTCCCACCCCCGCCTACTGGTGTTTCATTTTAGTTGCATATTAAGGTTTAAAATTTTGTCTCAATAACAAACATAAACATTATGATTAAGTGTGAAATAAAGAGTAAACAGCAGTAAAAATCTTGTTTTTTTTTATTCAAGACCTGCATACCAAAGTTGCCTCAGTCCAAACAAGGGGCATCAGCTTCTAATGCTTGGAAGAAATACGGGAGGGGAAAAAAGACTAAAATATACACAGAGGGCAGCTTTCAAAACCAACTAGTATAACACAAGTGAACATAATTGCCATGTTGAGATGAATGTACTGTATAAATGAGTGGACAAACAGTCATACAGAGATCTCTGACCCCCACAAAGTGCCACAGCTTTTTTTAAAATGCAGATACCAGAGGTTAATACATTCTGGGAAAGGGTTCGAAAGAATACATGGTGGGCCAGGCTGATTGATTTGTGTCTGTATGAGTGTGGTCAGTTTTAGTAGCTCTTGATGACTTTAATTGTAGCCTTTGGTTGGAGGCAAAAAGCTTTGATGTGAATTGCACACAGTTGAAGAGAAGATCATACACAGCAAGGTTTGGCTTGGCTATCTTGTTACCTACACATTTGAAAGTCCCCTGTGTCGATTATTTTAGACATAGTATGAGCGAGCCTGTTTCCTATGGGTGTGTGCGCATGTGTCTGCAGAGGGAGAGAGAGAGGGAGAGAGAGAGGGAGAGAGAGAGAGAGATAGAGAGAGTGAGAGAGAGAGAGAGAGATAGAGAGAGAGAGAGTGAGAGTGAGAGAGAGAGAGAGAGAGAGAGAGAGAGAGTGAGAGTGAGAGTGAGAGAGTGAGAGAGAGAGACCTTCCAAACTTTCCAGACCTTTTTCTTTACTTCCTGGTCAGAAAATACACAATAATGACTTGGACAAGTAAAACATTTTGTATTTGTGCTCTATTCTTCTCATGCTAAAAGACCTGAACTTTACAGGCCCCAGAAATCAGGTATTACACCCCCAAATCAGAGGACAGAAGAGGCTTTGTTTAAATAAAGACATACTGCTGCCAGTGCTAGTCAGAACACACAAATAAAAAATAAATAAAAATTGTTGGGGGGTGGGGGGGTGATTGGATCAAGAAAGAGAGAGAAAACTAAACAAAGTCTGGGCAAGCATATAAAATTATTTACAACCAAGATAAGAGTGAACAAAACATTTACTGTTGTATATGTAGCTACAGTAAAAGGTCAGACAACCTCTTAAACTCATCTGTACATTTTTAATTTCAATTTTCACAATTGTATCCTGCCAAATGTGTGTACATATACAGTATTATATATATATATACACACACACACACACACGCACACACACATAAACACATCATAGTGCCTACACATGTATTTCATTCCAGCCATTAAGAAAATTCATTACTGAAGAAGAAACCAGAACGATACACATGACAGGATCCTCTGTAATTTTCCTGTGATCAACTTTCCATACGTAAATGTTCGCTGGCCCCATTGCAGCTCTCTTTTAATCAATTTAATCTTTATTTTCTTACACCCAAGGCAGAAAAGTTACTAAAACTCAAGACTTTTACAGTTACAGTGACAAAATATTTTAAAGACCCACAATTTAAATTGGACTGTAAAATGAATCTTTAAAAAAAAAAAAAAAAAAAAAGACGAAAATAAATGATAATTGGGGGAAAAATATTTTTTTCTTTTCTTTTCTTTCCCTTTTTTTTTTTTTTTTTTTTTTTTTTTTTGTAAATTGCCCAGGCATTCTCCAATATTACAAATACTGGTATACTTTTACAGTAAACAAGAGAAATGTCATATATATATATATTTATATATATATATATATATACTTAAAATCCCATCACCAAAAACCAATATACACACGCCACTATGGCATTCAGAGAAACTTTTTAAGCAAACTTGGAAAAAAAAGGAAACAAAATTGTCTGTTTAAAACACACATACACAGAAATATCATTTTACCCTTGTACTTGTTTCAATACTGTAAACGTATTTTAAGACAGAGTGCACTAAACGTTTTACTTTTTTTTCTTTTTTCTTTTTTTAAAAAAAAGTTTCTGTAGTTCCTGATTTTTGTCCAGTCTCTTCTTTGACTATTTGTAGCAAAAGAATCATCCATTATTTTCAAGGGACGCAGTCCTGTCCTGAAGTGAAAAATTTTACATATATATATATATATATATGTATATATATTTGTCTATTGTGTGTGTTTTTGTGCAGTTATATGTACATATACATACATATATACACACATAGACACACATTAGTATTGTGCTGGCTACTTCTCATTTTAGTTCAACGTCTTTAAATGACCTATGTATCTGTTTTTACCATTCATCTTTTAGAAGCAGATTAAAACCACATGGACTTAATTTTTTTTTTTCAATTCTTTGCATCACAAAAGTGTAGCATTTGTCTTATAAGACAATAAATAGGAAGATCAGTATTCAAGGCACACTCATGTCAAATTGAATGGCAGTACAAAAACTGTCCAAATAAATTAATTTCATTTTTATAGTGCCAGCATTGCGAAAGCCAAGCCTATCAACACTGGCACTTCAATCTCAGATGCTTCCTCTAGCAAGGCCTAATAAATCAGGTTTTTTTTTTTTTTACACAATTTCTTGCTCAGAAGCCGTTTTTCGCCATTGTTTTCAAATATGTAAATCAAAATAATAAAGTGCGGGTCAACTGCGAAAAGCTGTGTATGTTTACTTTTCTTTCTCTCTCTCTCTTTCTATTTCATTAGTTTGCCTTGCTCTTTTTAAACCATGATATTCCCTCGCTTCAATCGTTTGCGCTGGTTAGGGCATCTTGTCGAAAGAAGGCTGTTTAACTGCCAATAAATCAGTTGGATAGAAGAGAAAAGAAATGGGAAAATTCAGCTGTGCATTCTGTAAGCGTGTTGCTACTTCTGAGAATGCGTTCAACTACACATCACAGGAAGTCCTGAATGAGAGGAAAGAAAGAAAAAAATTGTCTTACTGTTTTAGCACACGCTCAACAGGTCATGACATACACTCTTTACTGTGCAATTGACTAATCTGCATACCTGCTGATGGCTTTGACACACGGGATATGACCAGATTAACCAGACAAGTCAACGTTTTTAACTATAATCAGATTTACTGTGCAGTATAAATTTGTTTCTCAAAATGATTGATAAATATATATATATATATATATATATATATATATATATATATATATATATATATATATATATATATATATATATATATATATATATATATATATATATATATATATATATTTATGTACAAAAATGCATAGGGCTGTTTCAAGTGATTCAAGAAACATTGTAATAGAATGACAACATTGCTGAACGTATAATTGAATTAATTCTAATCTAATCTGGTTAAAGTGGTGACTCCCTCTAGAACCGAAGCCCCTAATACCCAAAAATGAAACAACAGAACTGAACACAAAATAACAATGTTTAGATTTAAATGTCAGTCAATGGAAACAGAACAGTGGTGCTGCCTTGCTTTTGACTAATGTGCTTTTAGGTTTACTAACCCGAAATTGGACTGTAAAGACCCTTCTCTCTCTTTCTCTTCCTGCATGTGTGTGTGTGTGTGTGTGTGTGTGTAAGTTACCTCCTAGTGTATAAAAACTGCTTTATCCTCTGGCCTAGATGTCTGTCCCTTTAACTTAACAACAATGTAGTATGACAAGCCACTTTTATGTGAAAGATGGAGTTGATTCATGACATTTAGGGGTGGTCGGCAGTGTAATATGAAGTGTGGAGACGAGATGAGGGTTGTGAATGAGCTGAACCAGAGGACTGAACTGCTTTATCAGACAAGACGGCTGAGATCAGATGGCAGACTTGGCAGAAGTAGCTATGCAGCTCACCCTGAGTTGTTTTAAAGCCGTCTACTTTCAACCACTATTGTGCTGTTCAGTGAAATCAAACGGGTTTGATTAAGTGCAGTGTCTATGGCAAGGGTGCTGGCGATTCAAATTCACTATTGAGACCTATAACACAATCCATCCTATGACTAGCGTTGTCTGGGTCGGCACTAAGTACCGATAAGCAGCTGCTTATTTTTGTCTGTTTTTATAGTCTCCTCTCCTTGATTTCGAGGAGACAGGTTTTCAGCCCCACAGTCCTCTTTTAAAGGTCTGATGAAACTGATATTCAGTGCTACATTCCCAATTAGATTGACATGCTTGAAATCAGTTCGTGCTACAAGGTCTAAGGATTGTTGTCCGCTCATTTAGTATGAATAATAAACAATAAGGAAAACAAAAAGAAAGACATAGCTTTCTCAATTCAGCTTTTGAAATTTGAAGATTGAATGCGGCTTCTCTTCAAGAAATTACACGTGTAGTTTAAATAATCTACATCGTAAGCAGCGGCCTATGGATTTCTCAAACGATACTCTGTTTTGCTAAAAACAAACAAACAAAAATCTCAGGATGACTTTTGGGTTAAAAAAACAAAACAACAAAATCTCAGCATTTGGAGAAAAAAAATCATAAAATTATGGAATAAAAAAATTATGAAATAAAAATGAACCTGCACATGCCAAAACATTTTTTAAAAAATCCAATAAATACAGAAATTATTGCACAGTTAAAGGCTCCATTTAAAATATTGTCTAATGTATCCTCTCATGGATAGGCGGTTTATACCGGCTCCAAATTAAATTTCCCTCTTTTTTTGCATTTTCCTCTTCTTTAATGTCTTTATCATTCTCAGATGGCAGTTTCTTAGGACAAACTAACTCGAAACCATTAACTAAAAAAGCGAAAAAACGAACAAAAAAACAACCAGATAAAAAAAAACAAAAAAAAAAACAGAGTATCCAGCTACCCCTTTTATAATCAAGGAATTGTGAGGCAAAATAGGAAATCTGGCTTAGCTTCTCTCTGCTTGTTCAATTTTGACCTCATTTGTCATCAAATGTTCCCCATGCCACTTTTTCATGTGTTTCTCGAGCGTGCTGTAGACGCTGAAGGGCATTTGGCAAATGTCACAGCGGTACACTTCCTTACCGAGCTGGCCGTGTGTCTTCATGTGGCGGGTGAGCTTGCTGCTTTGGGCACAGGCGTAGTTGCAAAGCTCACACTTGTAGGGCCTCTCGCCTGTGTGGCTGCGTCTGTGCACTGTCAGATTGCTACAGTTCTTGAACACCTTCCCACAGTACTCACAGGTGTCACTCCTTCGGCTCTCTTTCGAGCTGGGCCGGCCCGGTCCCGGTCCCCCACCCAAGTGCGGGGTGCTGCCTCCGCTAGCGGTACCACTGCGGCCGGAGAGGCCCCCGTCCAGCAGGTCCCCTGGTGGCGTGGAGAATCGCAAGCTGCCGTTCTCAGAGGAGTGCTCCGAGGAGGTGGCGAATGGAGATTGTCTGGAATCAGTGAAGCCAAGAAAGGGATCTTTGATGAAGTGGCGGGATGCTGCATAGCCCACTAGCCACTGAGAGTAGACGTTTTCAGATGGGATTAGGGGGGCTGGGGGTATGTCCAAATCCTTTTCGATTTTGATCCTCTTGTTAGAGGAGTTGGAGAGGCTAGGACTGGTGATGGGAGTGGGCTTGCGGGGAAACAGGCCTGAGAAAGAGTCGCCCGAGCCACAGTTCCTTCCGTTCACAGTTGCCCGCTCCACTTGGTCCATTTCCCCCACTACTGAATCATTGTCACCCATGTCCCTCTGCCCCTCGGAGACCCTTTTGGAGAATGGAAGCCTTTTCCGATTGTCGACTATTAAGTTATTGTACTGCTGGATGGAGCTGAGCCCTACGTTTTCCACCATCTTCCCCAAGGAGAGGTTCTTCTCATCCGAAGGCGGCTTTGTGCCATTTTCCCTATTCCGACAGAACTCAGAGTCCATGCTGAAGTTTGACTCAGGCCTGCTCTCATTTTCCAACTCCTCCTCTTCTTCCTCTTCCTCCTCCTCTTCGTTGTCAGGGCCCATGCCCTCCCCTCTGAAGTCGCCGTCCCTATTCTTCATACCCTCCCCGGTGACGTCACTAGTGCCTGGCTCAGGTGAGCTGGTGGTGGACAGGCCATCGTCAGAGCGCCCTGTCATGGAGCCAGACTTGTGCATGTGGGTCTTCATGTGGCGTTTCAGTTTGCTAGCTTGAGAACAGGCATGGTCACACAATTGGCACTTGTAGGGTTTCTCGCCTGTGTGGCTTCGCCGATGAACAACCAGATTACTCTGAAACTTGAAGGTCTTGCCGCAGAACTCACAGGATTTCGATTTGCCCTGTGTCTGTGGTGGGGTGGTGCTGTTAGGGGGCATGGGTGGCAGCGGAGGGGTGCTCAGAAAGGGCGATTTTGGACTGGGCTGGAAGGGGTTGGGGTTAATGAGGCGATGCATAGGGTTGGCACGGCTCGGTGACAGTGGTGGAGTGGAGTTGTTGTTTCCGGCAAGCTCTTGAAGTCGGCGGGAGAAATCCATGGACTGGGACCCCATGGCCATGGGTGTCATGCGCATCACTCTCTCAAAGGCACTGGGATGCTGGGAGATTAAACCCATTTCCTCTGCGCTAAGGCGTTCCAGGCGATGGGGATCTAAGTGATGGCGTGGAGGGGGGCTGACAAACGGAGGCGTATTGGGGAGGCGGTTTTCCACAAAGCCTGGTGGGGGCTCTCGGAGTAGAGGCCCAGTCATCCGTAGGAGGTGGAAGGGGTTGTTATCCCCCAAAAAGTTGGTTAATGGGGACTGTGGTATGGATTCAGCACCAATGGGGGGAGGAATAGTGATCCGTGGGGTCAGGGAGGTATTCGAGGGGTGAGTCTCCAAGTAGATGCGGATCCCATGCGTGTTCTGAGCGTGCTGCAGAAGGAACCAGGCGTTGGTAAAGGGCTGTTTGCACGTCGTGCATATGTAACTCGAAGGTTCGTCTCTACCTGCAACCAAACAGAAAACAACAAAGATATTTATTTATGTCCCTCTGCAGGTCACTTCCACAACACAAATGTTGTCCTGTTAAATAACCCACTAAAAGCATTTCAGACTTGATGGAAAATGAGACCTAGGGTCAAAAGTGATTACATGTTGCAAAGAACAAACTTTGAGATATCTTGACACCTCTCTAAATTTGCCTTGCACTTTGGGCAATGGCCATTGTCGTGTGCCCATCATGCTGTCACATGAACAGGGCAACTCATACTTAACAGAGCTTTGACAAAGTGTATTTTCATACTGCTCCACAAAGGGCTGGTGCTGTGGGAACATTGCATTCCCCATTTCAGCTTGTCTTTAATCTTCACTTTTACAAACGGTTGACTCATTTAAGAAGCATAATGCAAGGCAAGAACACTTTAAACTGGGAAGCCCTCCAAGCACAAAGACTGTCCTAGGATGCCGGCGTAATATGCCACCAAATTGGAAAACTACAATTTAAACTGTGATTTAGGGGACTCTCATCACTATAAAACAAATAAACTTAAGTTGTCTTCTCAAAGAAACAAAAAAAATGAGAGAGGAGGGTCTTGGTTGGGGGAGGGGGAGCGCACATCAAGATAAATGGTTTCAAATAAAGAGTGAAAACAGTGCCTGTGATTTAAGAGGCTGTGGGGGGAAAAAGTGCACCGGTGTGAGCGTTAAAGTCTGTGGCATTTAAAACAGCTCAAGGGTATTATTTACTGTTCCATTAAGAATTTCTCAAGATTGTTTTTCTTACTTCCTCTCACGTTTTTATCTTATTCTATAGTTACACTTCCAGGAAAGCCCCCTCGCCATTAATGACATAGTGAATCGTTGCTTCTCTGAGAGCAAGTTTGATTAAAAAGGGAAAAAAATGGCTCACTAGTGGATTAATTGCACAATTTCTCAGATTGTATTCTGCAATCTACAGTTTTAATCATATAATTAAATACCTGCAATGTGTGAAGTTTGCATACACTCTGTGCTCAAGAGCTTTAACTATACATGACTAATTGATGCTACAACTTCACCGTTACATCGGTTCCGCCATGCAAAGGGGACTCATTACCATGGCAGCACAAACAAGCCAAGTGTACTGAGTATACAGTGAAAAAGGATGCTAAACCATCTCTGCTGTACTCCTGGGGCACTGGTGTAAAAAAAAAAAAAGGATCTACAAAGTCGAAATGGTAATTGTGCACTAGGAAATGAGTTTCATTTATTTATTAAATGAAAGCTTGCTGTTCTGACCTAATGCAGCAATTTAGGATACGCAGGAAAACATATGCTGCCATAATTGTTCGGGTATTTGATTTCTGGCTGTGCTTTGTGTACCTTTATGAGTGTTTTCATGTATATGTATGTGTGCGAGAGTGAGTGACTGGGGAGAGAACAATGGGGCGGCAGTCACACACAGGGCTCGGAGAAGCTGGGACTAGGAAGCCCTCATGGGTGTCTATTTCAATCATGGCCATTGTGAAGGATCAAAAAGAGCAGAGAGAATGAATGGTTAGTATCTGTTCTAGCATTCCTTTACATGCTGCCGAAAAGCAATGCTAAACAGGGGAGTGTGTTTTCATCTGAAAGAAACAGAGACAAGGGATTATATACAGCAATAGCCTGAAGCGTCATCTTATTGGTATACTGAAATGCAATATTTCATCAAGGAATTTGAATAGTAAGCACACAAAAATGTAAATTAGCACAAAAAAAATGGGTAGTGCTGTGCTCATTTTAAAAATGTCAAAACTGCCACATTAACACAAAAAGAAAAAACACCTGTAAATGCTGAAATGTGACGTTTTCTTCTGTAGGTACCATAGCATCCTTCTGCACTTAGAGAAATACCATCATCATTAGTTTAACCTTCATGTTCTATTTGGGGTCTGAGACCCCCATGCCCTTTAATAATTAAAAAACAAACAAAAAAACATTTAGCATTTAAATATCATATTGATTCTTAATGACTTTCCTAACCTTATAAAATCTCATTATAAAGATATATTTTAAACATCTTCCATGAAAAATCTGAAAATCTGTTTTGAGTCTCTGATAACCACAGGTATAAAACATGTTTAAATGAAATACATGATAACATCACTTTCAGATATGGAACAATACAATACACTGGTATATACACAATTTTGGACAAATTAACAGAAATAAATGTACTATATTCAATATCAGTGCATATTTCATTTGTGACAAGTTAAATCTGCCATAGTATGGTTTTGATTAACGTAATAATAATAATTTAAAGGGGGAGAAAGCTAAATTTCAAAACTATTATTAAGGTTCTTACAGTAACCATTTGAGACCTCAAACATAAAGCATGAACAGTCACTCCAAACAGGGTTAAAACAAAAAGCTTCTGTCAGATGATATGCATCTGATAAATAAATGTTTAATCAATGCCCTTTATCAAAAACCGTTAAAAGATAAACATTTACAAGCACTTAAATGCATTTTAAATGTTCGCTTGGGGGGTGTTATTATGTGGCTGATGTGCATTCATAAGAACATCTGTTTACCTCTACCCTTGTCCTGTAAAGCCTTTGACTTAATTACAGTGGACAGAGCGTAAGCTCCAACACAATGGCCATCTTCCCCCAGCCTCTCAAGGCCTACATATATGCATACACACATTAAACACACACACAATCCTCCAACCTCCTCTTGTTGTTTTATGGCAGATGCTTTCAAAGACTAATGCTCCATGTAAAGGAGGCCTAGAAAACAAGTAGCGTCTGTGTTTACCAGGCACTGTCCTTTTCCTCTGTGTGTGTGTGTGTGTGTGTGTGAGTGTGTGAGTGAGTGTGTGAGAGAGAGAGAGAGAGAGAGAGAGAGAGAGAGAGAGAGAGAGAGAGAGCCTTTCTCAATGCTAACAACCGGGGCGTAAAACTTAGGCTACTGTACTAGCTGATCCTTTCGCAGACAAACAGAAGTCATCAGGGGGCCGAATGTTCATTTCTGCCCCACAATTAAGACGAATCAATGGTCGCTGCCTGAAATGGTATTTGTGGCCGTGCTGAAGGGACTCGGGCGTGAGTTTATTGAGAAGTGTTCAGCGCCTGCACTCCCGAGGGGATTGGAGTCCGACGCAGATGGCAAATAAAGTATGCAGCCCGAGGCGAGAGCACATTATGCTAATTCTAATGTCAGCTGTACTTTAATATACAGCTCTATTTAATCACCCTATTATTTCACATTTCCATATGAAAAAAGGAAGAGAGAGGCAGAGAGGGGGAGAGAGAGAGAGGGAGAAAAAACCTACAGCACTTCTCTTGCTACTAACACTATGAGTGTGCTCAGGTTTAGGTGGATGTATCCCCAGATTTTGTGTCGGCATGGGGCGCTGTAGCTATTCGCTATCGGGATCTTGTATCAACACACGTTTGCTCACATTTATACATAAAATAAACCATAATGAATCATATACACTTAACGATCACAAAACACAATATTTTACTAAATTAAATATTAATGATAAATGTATCTAATACTAGCTAATGCAATAACTAATAGTAAAGCGTTATCTTTATACATATACATGCACATAAAAACACGCACTCGTGAATGCATAAAATAGATGCATACATACAGAAATATGAATATATAACAACCATAATGTGCTAAATAAAATCTAAATCAGGCTTTGCTAGGCTATGGGATTATTTAGAATTTAATTAATTAAATTTTATAAATATTTTTTTAAATGGCCTCAGATATATCTGCAAAAGTGTGACATAATTATAAAAATATTAATAATATAAAAAAAATACTTCTGAATATCATGCAATAATAAATATAAAATCATTGAAATCATAGCAAGTGAATCTGTGTGTCTTTAGTTATTTACATGCACCGATATATACACATTTACTTTTACAAATACAAAAAAGCACCACAAATACACAAGACATGACCTATAAAAAAGACTTCAACACAGAGAAATTTACTGATGTTTTTTTTTGTTGTTTTTTTTTGCATTGTTACAATGAATTCTGACATCTCAGATTTCTCAGATTTTTAAATGAAAGGACCGAATAGCAGCCTGCCCATTCTCCTGATAAGTTTGGAGTGATTAGTTTCTCATGCTGAGCACTGGCTGATTCTATTTTCAATTAGATATTCCCAACGAGGCCCAGCTGCCAGGCGGGAGAGGAGAACGAGGACGGTATTGTGTGAAAGTGTGTGTCATCGGCAGTATCAGTCGTGCATGCAGACCCCAATTCAATTAAAGAGAAATTATCACTAATAACAATCGTGGCTCTCCGCACACATCGACTTAAACGGCATGCAAATGCCGGGCTTTAAGACACATTAACCGAAAAATAAAAAGATGACAGTTAATAGGTTTCAGTGTTGCACTGAGTGGTACTTTAGCTTTCATCCTGAAAATGAGGAAGAAAAATTATTCCACATGCATTTTCTGCGATTCCCCCATTTTATTTTTCAGTTCACAGTCAGTGTCACAAATTTACCATGACGATTATTTTGTGTTAGTCGTTAAAAGCAACAAGGCCAACGTTTGATTGTAAATTACACCTGAAGACGTGCTCGGTGAACGGATTGTCTTTTGTTGTTCGCACCATTAACAAGATTAAAAATAAAGCTTGAATAATTATATCATATCATTTAAAATGGATAAAGAAAAAGACAGATAGTTAAAGAACAAAAGATGTTTGTTTCATTTGCCATTTATTGACACAGTTTATGTTATTTGCTTTGAAAGTGCAGGGTGAATGTGTGCATGTGTGTGCGTGTGTGTGTGTGAGCGAGACAAAACCAGATTATCTTGCGAGGACAAAGGAGCAAAAATCTCCAGGAATTTGAGATTTTTGACACAATAAAGGCAGGTTATAAATTGACAGGGAGGGGAGAGAAAAGGGATATACCATCTTTTAATGAGGTGCTCATTTGCTGACAGTGGTTTTCACTATAGGGACTTCATTTAGGCTGTCATTAAGTTATTATCTAGCGTAAAGAATTTTGCCGTCCTGTAAGTAGCGTGTTCGGTCTGGAAGCTTTTCTCTCTCTATTAGTGGAAGCGTGCCGCGCTGGCCTGGACCGCTGCCTGTGTTTTGTTTGGCTGTGGTTCACACACAGCTTTGGCAGGGGGCTTCTTGGATGGCTTACAGAGGAAAGAGGGAAAAGCGCGCGCAAGAAAGAAAGGGAGAGCGAGAAACTAGCTCACTCGTGCACGGTAGCTTTTCTGGGCCCACGAGGGAGTCCGGTGTCCCATTTTCGGCATTTACAGTTAACACCATCCAAATTTCCAACAGAAACTACTGTCATAGTACAGTAAAGACAGATCCAGAGAGAGTCACGCCGCTAACCAAGACGCCTTTGAGACATAAGTGCTTCATCATTGCGCGTCTGGAAATGTTTTTCAGCTTGAAACAAAAATAAAATGAAGCTGCTGAAAAGTGAAAAATTACTGTAATTGTTAATAAGAACAGGTTAAGGGTACTTGAGTAGAAAAAGCATTTAAGAGCACCTTGATGTGCTAAATTTGGCAGCTTGGAATTATGGGTAATTTTTGTGTAGAGAGTGTAACACTGAAATCACATCCTAGACTAAACAGAACTGTTTCTTCATATTCCATACATTTAATAAAAAACCCAACTTCACTACATCAGATACACTAAATTCTGTGGATGCTCCAAAGTGAGACACCCTAAACTTATTACGGTTGTTTAGAGTAAGGCGCCAGGCTTGTGCGGAGGCCCTGCTTCATGCAAACGTCTTCTGAGACCCCTCTAATAAGCTCCACCTTCATCTCTATCCCGGCGTGTTCTCTTAGATTTTTTTTCTTTTTTAATATTGATTAAGTGTAGTCTGGTCTTTAATGATAATTTAGAGGGACTAAACTCCACAGGCCTCGGGATGACTATTCCGTTGAACGATTATTAGTGTGGACACCCTGCTCGAAAATTAAGTTAGATTCTCCTCGGATAGATATGCAGAGCGACGCATGTCCCATTAATTAGGACTCAAGCTGCTGTTTTGCAGAGCAGAGACGGGTCTCGTGAAACATGGCGGCAGCCTCATTCAACCGCGGCGTCTGGCTGCAAAGCACCGCGCAGCTGAGTGTAAAGAATCGCCACACGTCTCTATTCAAGCAGATGAACGCATCAAACAGAGACGCAATTGTGAGGCAAAATAGTTGTCTATCTGAATCTACGGAGGGAGAGCAAGAGGGGAAAAGGAAGCAAATTGGAGTCCCTTGCGACAACAGGGAAATAATACATGGATACGTAAACGACACAGCACGTCACCTCACGCTAACCGCTACACGGTAACAAATCAAGACTTGTGAAATAAAAGAACAAAATGAGACTGTAAACATTGGTAGAACTAAGATGATGTTATGGCTGCTGGATTTCGACACTACGGCTAGCCTCAATTTGAGGAAGGCAGGGTGCGGGATAAGCCTGTAAATGAGGGCCGCGTACATACAGTAACGCCAGTCTCGGCTATGATGAATGCCATTGTACTGTAAGGAAGAGGTGGGTGGTGCAGACAGAGGGGGAGAAAGAGAGAGAGAGAATGAGAGAGCCGCACGGCATTATGGGTCTCCCCTGCTGTTCCTCCCTGGAGTACTGTGATGTGTGCTCTTCAAAAGGGCTCCTGTCACTGTCACTGCTTCATTTAAAGTCAGACTCCCCTGAATTTGCATCTTGCAACGTCTTACAGGACGTGCCATATGCCGTCCAAAAAAGACAATGCTCACAAATAAATTGGCACCACCCCCCCGCCCCCCCAACCCATCTCTCCCCGGATCAGAAAAACAACATCTGAGGATGCATGAGGATGTTGTTTTAAAGATGGCACACAACAAAATCCAGCCACCGTCTGTAACAAACCAAACAACAAAACATCACCTCAGGTTCAGGGAGAACATTTTAGGTATTTTATAATGATGGTCTTTATATTTGTATGAGGTGTGAGCGAGAGAATCTGGTTAACACCGCTTTGTGGCACAGATCTGAGAAGGAACATTCGGCAGTGTTAATTTAGCCGGGTTTCTGTGTACCGGAATCCTCTCAGGAGTGTGCGCCGGCCCTGAGCGGGAGACTTCATACCCCACAGCCCAGTCGGAAAGTGCAATAACGAATAAAAATGCTCATTACCGAATGATTTCGGTTTTCTCTATGATTCAATTTGCAGTAATTACTGTGGCCTGTGCTAATAAAAACTGCTACAAAACGCGAAGGTCAACTACCAGTTAGGCGTGTTCATTTTCATCTCAATGTATTCATCCTCTGCGCCTAATGGCCCAATTTTCTCCCCTCGCTCTTCAATAAATATTGCTGGAATTACAGGTTAAATAGCTAAATTAAATCATGGCTATTATGGAAGGCTGCACCATTCGGAGAGGGAAACAGGTTTACCTCTAGATCTACAATTGCTGGGGAAGTGCCAATCACTAGACAGTTTACGATTAATGTCAACTGTGTCAAGGCCATCAAATTACAGTGTTCATTCCCTGCTTGGTGCCCTGTGTGCTGTGAAATAAGAGAAACGTATGCAAATTCCTTATTACGGCAAATTCAAAAGGTTATTTGTTTTGCGCTGGAACAGATTAGGCTTTTAAACAAACTGGATGCAACTTAGGCAAAAAGGGCCCAAACATCTGATCTGGTTTTTGAGGAGGAATTGTGTTAAGGTCAAGCTTTTAAATACTTCACTGTAAGTTATTAGATTACTGGGGAAAAAAAGACCAAGACGATGATGGTCGAGATGCGTAGTGAAAGGTTTAATTGCCAGCCACTGGGTCTTGGAGGTGTTTTTTAATTGCTTGGGATGAATTTTGTTCCATCTGATTACCCAGCATACTCTAATGACCAGGGCTACTTATGACAACTGCAAAGAGGTGCAGGCGGATATTGAGGCTAGGAGGTAATTTGTGTAATGACTGCAGAGACCGAGAGTGAAGAGCAACTGATTTGGTACCTTCACTCATTCCGGGCTTCCTGACTGGAGCACTAGGCAGCCTGTTTGTGAAGAGTCCCCTCATTATCCGTCCTCTCGCCCCTTAACGTTTAATTAATATCTTAACCTTTGGAGTTATTTTTGGGAGACTCTTTTCATGCTGGAGATGAGCAGAGGGAAAAAATTGGTCACATGGGACTGCAAATCCCACTTCAAAACTGGACATCCTGTTAACCAGGACTTACTCAGATAACCTTGGAATTTCCAGAGCGTTAGAAGTCTCCCTTTCTGAGCCAGAGTCATCTCTCTTTGAACTGCCTGGAGTTTTTCACACACTGGAGTTCTTAAATTATTAAGGTCAAGATTATATTCCTTGTATTTCATGGTACCTGCAGACTAGGCGGATTGAGTTCCTGCTAACAGACTAACTCTCTCCAGCGCTTCGCTGCATTAACATCTTCCGGCGAGAGGACTGAAAAACAAGAAACTGAGACAGAAAACACGAAAACAAGTACTCCACTTCGCAGATCGATAGCTCAAAATGCCATGAAGTAGGCGGCGCAGGACGTGAGAGTCCGCCACGTGAGCTAGAGTGGACCTGGGAGACTAAGCCAGACCTGACAGCCCGCTTCTGGGCCTGGGGTGTCGGAGCGCTCCACATTTGATAGAGTCAATGTCACGACAAACTGATTTGCATTTAGAACAAAGATGACATGAGCCCTAGGCACGGGGTGCCTCCCTCCCGTCCGCCCAGCTTGTGGAAAGTTTCCTGACATTTCTTGCATTATTAAGCCAGGGGCTTCATTACCATGTGTGTGATCTGGGAGTCTCCCAGGCCTCTAATTCCTCACCTTGAATTGCTAATGTCTTGTTTATGACTATCATGGCAAATCGGAGGCAACAATTACATGCAAATCAGTCCCGGCACATTGTGCTGCTGCGAACAAAGCTGCGGAGAGCCAGTACTGCGCCTGCCCCCGGTTTCGCCTCGTTCGGATGAACGCTTCACGCTTTTACGCACGTGACGTTCTCTTGCAGGAAAAGCTACACCTGCTCCGAAAGCCTCAGAAAGGAGAGATACTAGTGGCGTAAAGAGCAGGGGCGCCCTTATCCGCAAAGTTACGTATCTCTGAGAGTGCTCAGCGGGGACAGCGCCTTCTGCCACAAAGACAGTGGGCAGATCTGAGGGGGGAGAGATAGCATTCAGCAGCGAAGCAGGGAATCATGTGTGATTTACTAAGTGTAAATGAGGCGAAGGAATCTAGAAGCAGCTGTTTTTTACAGTCTGCTTGACATACTAGTGCAGACCTGGACTGGACAGCGCACAGCCATTTCCCACAGCTAACATCTGCTTTACATTCTCTGCCTCCGATCTGCCAAATCCCCAACTGGACAGGTTGAGTTCAAGAGGATAAACACACTTCAGCAGTTTGGATAACACTACTTCACTACTTTTCTCCCACTTTTTCCCCCGATTTTACCTTCTTTCTGTCAACTGCATTTCACATCTTGTCGTTATGTTATTTTTGCCATTATCACAATTTTATTAATAAGCAGATATAAGAGACAAGACTGGAAATGATGGGGAGGAAGGGGGTCACACTGCAAAAACAAAGTCTTTTTAATCAGTAGTCACAGACTTGTTTTTAGATATTTAACCTGGAAAAGTACACAAATACGTGTCAAGAATAGATTTTTGTTGCTGTGCTCAAGCCAGTTTCAATCTGGCATCTGCCACATAAGCAACATTGCTAAAGTTTGTGCGATAACCGCAAGGCTACCTACACGTTTTTGTTGCAAGCACCGGATCTACTTATCAGCAAAAGGAAAATCAAGTTTGAGTTTGTAACTAAGAGAGTTCTCAAACACGTTCACCACAAGTGATTAGCCATTTCGACTTGTGCTTAAGGTGGAGCGTAGAGCCCTTACAAAATGCCAAAACCTCTACTCCCATAAACCAACACAAACGTCCATTATCCTGTCATAATTTCACGCAAAGGATGTTATTTATATTCATCTCTGACAGGAAAAGTGTGTGACCGTGAGAACTGACATTTATATGACTGTGTGTGTTAAAGCTTTTCCCCTGACTGACAAAGACATGCTCTCTTCTCCTTCTGCTGCACAGAGTGAAATCCTGGTGCATGTGGCAGCGCCGTGGCCCGTCTCCTCACGTGAGATTAGGGGAGGCAGGGATTAGGCAGGTTGGGAGGGGGTGCGGAGCTGAAGGGTTACTGGCATTATTTCTTATGAATTTAAACGAATGCTGAGCAGCTTAGTAAAATCAGAATGAATTAAATTCATTAACTCACTCAGTGACAGCAAAGTGGCAAGGCGGAGAGAAGAATTAACAATTTTTCCCCAATGAGGTCATGTCATTCCAAAACAGGCCAGCGGTAGATAGGCGGGGAGCGTGTGCGAGTGTGGGTCAGAACTTTGAACATCATGTCAGGAAACCGTGGCACGCTGGGTCACTGTCAGGCAGAGGGAGCTAGAGGAGAACACAAGGTCTCATCTCCCTTCATCCTCTCTGCGGACGGGGGAAAGGTGGATGTCAAACTGTCATTACCAGTCCACTGGATTTACTCCCTCTGGAGAACATCAGCTTTTAAATAAGGCTTTAAAATTACCATAAGTGTGCCCGCGTGGAAGTGTGCGACAGTGTGGAAATAGGTAGATGCTTTCAGTAGTTTCTGGATGAGGAACCAGAGCTAATGCGGAAGGCCTATGTCAGCAGCTCTGTGTATGAAAGCCTGTGTCATGTTAACAAATTAAAAGGATTAGAGGTGAATGGGACAGACATGGCTTAACACCGGCATCAGGCTGGTCAGCACTGGGAAGAAGGGAGAAAAGGAGGAAGTGGGCAGCTTTTAGATGAGATTAGGGGGGGCAATCTAAAACCCCTAATCCTGCTACACAGGTCTTAAATAGCACCAGCCTCACCTGCTTGTACCTGCCTCAAAATGCAAGAGAGAACTTCTCAGAATTTCAAATGTTGTGAGTTTAAAACATAAGAATAGAATGACTGGGAATGGGTAATATCTCAAAGCATATTAATGAAAAGCAGAATTCAGAATCAAAGAATTTCAATTAATGAGGTCAAATTTGAATTACAGGGATTTTTAGAAAGTTGAATTAGCTGACTGTACTGAATTACAGTAAAAATATATATATTGCTGTCTGTCTATATCAAACTTTAAATGTAAACTTTTTTCTAACCTCAATCAAGCTTTTGTCAAGCCAGCAATCAAACCGTCTTGACAAAATTTGATTTTCTAGTGTTAAAAAAAGAGAAATTACAGTTTTAACTGTTCTTCCTTACATTCAAATTGCAATTCAGCTTTCTGCTTTCCTCTTCAATTTCAGGAAATTAAAACATTCTCCATTCAATTCTGAAAGCTGCACAACTCTGGGCACTAAATCAAACAAAAACATCACAAGTGACTGGCAAGGTAATTACGGATAATCTCATCCATTTAATGAGTATTAACAATTTTAATAATTGTTAAATCATGGTCTAAATGTTTAAAGCGAGGATGTTTGTTTTGTTGCCATTCATGTCATGTGTTTGTCTACCCGGACACGTACCATGTTTTTTGCATCAGTGCCATGACTGGCGCTTCCACTGTGAACACAGCATAAGCCTGATTTGCACGGGACTACAAACCAACAGATTTTTGGACAGCCTCTTCAGTCTACCCCCCATGCCAGAGTGAGAGGGTCCAAAGTGTACAGGCCCGAAAGGGAGCATCCCCACATGATATGCCTCTCTTATTGGCTCAACTCGCTCTATGATGTAACGAATCTCCAGTCTTTTAGAGCCCAGGCAGTGCCATTACATCTACACAGTAGCCTGTAAAAATGTATATATTCATAAATAAAGAAAAATAATCAATACATTTAATAAAAGTAACTAATGCTTTTATCAAGTAGTCTGTAAATGCAAAATTGCGCTCTCATTGACCAAATTAACTCAAATCAGAGAATGCAATATGAACAAACATTCACTCATCAAATTCTTCCAAAACCAAATGATCTGGCCTATGCAAATCAAATCACACTGTGTAGCAACAACTGCTTAATTTTAATTTCTCCTAAAGGAGACAAAAATTATACGTAACTGAATGAGCTACAAAATGAAGGTAGTTTCAAAGAAGTAAAAAGCAATTTGTGAAACTGTTGTGCTATACATGTAGGCAGAGATTTATAGAAAAAATCCAGTACTTTCTCTTGCAATTGTCAGTCTAATGTATGAGGAAGGTGACTCAAACATCTGCCTCACTGATCAGTCTGTCTAAACACTTTACACTTGGCCTCAGTAGTGGGTGTCTCCCACGGCAGAGCAAAAATGCGGTTTTGGCTTGTGGTTGGGCACCTTTATTTAGCCAGCAGTTAGCAGAGATGCCAGCTTGGGGGAAATTTGAGAGAGGTTTGAGGCATTTTGTGGTGAGGATGAAGCCAGGTGATGCTTGCATCTTAAAAAAATAAGCAAGATATATTGTAAGGCATAATCAGACTCTAACATAACCTAAATCCCTTATACCTTCAAAAATCGACAACTTGTTCCAGAATCAAAAAAGATGTTTATGCAGGAACATGTTGCACTTCAGGTTCTGCGTCTAATTCAGCTAAGTGGCATGAGTCACAGAACGACTAACTTACAGTACCATTAAAACCTTTAGCAGTCAACGGGACACCCTCATAAGTATATGCGAACAAACCCATGAGTGTGTTTATGTGGTTTAGGAGGCAGCATCCATGCGCTCTGGCCAAGGTCTCTGTGTTTACACTGCTCTTCCAGGACACAGCGAGCAGGTTCTCTCTGTCTTAGCAGATTCAGACCAGACATGGGTTAGAGTGGGAATCCAGAGGCTGAAGAAAGGGGGAGGATGTGTCCTCTATCATAAACGGCCCTTATAAGGGCTTGATCACACACGAGCTGCACCTGATGGACTGCACGGAGACAGGGGCAGCTGAGACTGTAGGACTGCAGGAGTGGTGAAAACGCACTCACACACAGACACGCATATGCACGAACACAAGCACATGACCTGAGAGAGAGGTGCTTCCTATCATCAGGCAGTCGGGAGTGTGAAAGGCTTGCTTTAACAAGCACCTGTAAAATGTAATCAGGCGTACCAAATGCACCCAATAATCGCGCCAGCCATTGTGTCCCAGCCCACTCTGTACTTCAGACCAGGAAGGAAAGGCTTGCAATAACGTACTAATTGCACAAGCACTTGATTTCCGTGGCACTCAGCAGCACTGCAACTGAATGTAAATGTTATTTTAGAGCAACACACACACACAAAAAGACTGTAACTAAAGCCTTTCTGCAAACTGCATGAAATATTTAAATCACTGAGCCAGACCAAACACGGAGGATGATGTAGCTGCAATTAGCAAACAAAACACAGAGGTTTGTGTACTGACAGACCGGGAGTTTTTAAAACGCATGCTCGAAGGGGGGCAGGTCTGCCTTATCCAGGCAATGTTTGGTATCCCTGTCTGGAGAGCATTCAGCTAGACAAAATAATAAGAGAAACTGGGTGCTCCAGTTAGCATAAACAAAGTACCCCTCCCTGTCAGCACAAACAAAACATTTTTTCACAGGATGATTATAACAGTGAGTCAAAGTTGCAAAATGGCCCTGATGTCAAAGAGATGATGATAATCACATGACTCTCAGCAGCATGAACACTGGCATGCCCAGCGTGTCAAACCACACACTTGAAATTTCTCTTTGTGAGTGTGATTTTAACTCTTTGCAACCAATTTTTCCCCTGACAACAACAACAAAAAATGTCTCAAAATGGAAAGCGTGATCACAGGAGCCGTGAGCTGGTCTCCTTCTGTTTAATTCCCAAGCGAAAAAGGGGACTGGAAAAAAATGCTTAAAAAAAAAAAACTCAAGAAAAGAGCACAGCCGAAAGTAATGCTGGAAAAAACATGTCAGAGACTGTAAATGGAGGAAAGGGTGGTGGTAGTGGGGGGTATGGCATTCACACAGTACGCCTGTCTCCAGTATAACTGAAACCAGGCCCTCTCCCATAACCAGTCCAATCTGTTTTCATTTGCCAGAAACAGAGCTCCTTGAACGCCCCCTTCTCTCCTCCCAAAACCCGGTCCTCAACGAAGGAAGGACTTTAAATATCAAGTCCTCGACTCTCACTGGTCAACCACTGACACTCTAGCTCATTAAAATTTTTGGAACTCAATTCAGAGAGATTGTTTGTTTGTTTATAGCTGATAAATGCTCTAACAGTACTCTGAGACCTTGAGAACTCTAGTTAATTTGGTAAATCTTAAACAAACAGTTCAATGTGTCATCATTTACTCACCCTCATGTCATTCTAAACCTGTACGAATTACTTTCTTCTGTGGAACACAAAAGAAGATATTTGAAAAATGTAGTATTGGACCCCTTGACTTTCATTAAATAGACAAAAACTATTTTTTAGACAACATTTTTCTTCCATTATGTTCCACAGAAGAAAGAAAGTCATACAGGTATGAAACAACTTGAGAATTCTTTCATTATTTACTCACTCTCATGTTTGGATGAACTACCCCATTAATGATTAGAAAGATAATATCTATTGTAAAAAAATAAAAAATAAAAAGATATTGTCCATCTTAAGCTGGCAGATGTGTTTTGGAACATGCTGGCAAGTTTGTAGACAATAGCAATAAAACAATCTTACAATGGTCAAGCTGGTTTTTGGAATATGTTTGTTGGTCGACCAGCTAGAAATCAGATAGCATATTGCTAAATATTGTTATAAGCCTAAGGATGACTTATTGTATAGCTTATCAGCTATTAGTAGAAGTCAGATTAGTAGAGAAAACTGAGTGTGGATTTAGCAAATGAGAAGGTAAACCCGTTGAAACATTTAACTAGGTTGCCCCAGTCATGCCATCAAGGAGAGCAGGAACAGAGGCGGTCTGACATTAGAAAACTGGAAAATGCTCACTGTCAGAGAGAGCAATGGTTCCTGGCACCGTCTCAACAGAGAGGAAAAAATGGACTTCAAAAAACTGCATTAGCTGAGCTATTCATTTCATTTGAGAGAATTTACATCACTGACTGGGAACAATGTCACAATAAGAGCCAAAATGGACCGTCTTCCCTTGATTCCAGCTCTGGTATGGTTGAGCGTGGTCCTGAAATAATGTCAAAGTGTCTCAAACACCCAAAGAGGGCTGTAAGAAAAGAGAGCGAAAAAAGGCATTGTGCAAACTGAAAGGATAATGATTCATTCTCGTTTAGTCCACATCAACCGGAAATTACTAAAAGCCAAGCGATTTCTGCCAGTGCAACCCTTGGATTTTAGAGGGGAATCCACATGCATGTTATTGCTCTGGCGGGTTATTGATCGTGAGCGGAGACTTGTGCGGTCCGCTGAGGAGTCCTTCAGAGGTGCAGAAGGAGCACAGAATGGAGGCCAGGCGAGTCTTGGGAGCCAAAGCAGCAAGGGAAGATGGGGGGCCTGTGTGAGCGAATTAATTACACGTGCATTTTTAGATGGCGTATACCATAATGAGCCCCAGCTGGTCCAGGCATCCAACTCCCTTTAAATGTAACTATAAAAAGCTGGGCATTCAACAATCCTTTCACAAAGAGAGCAGGGCACTATAAAAGGTCCCTGTGATGTGTGTGCAGAAATGTGCAGGGGGCAGGCAGGGCGTCGTGCCAGCTGGGATGGCCAGGCACACATTTTAGATGTTGAGGGTTGTAATTGCATGGATGACACCGGCTTGACAAGGGAACTCAAAATCATGGGTTAGATGATGATGATCTGAGAATCAACACCAAAAACTGATTAACCAGGATATGTGAAATGTGAAAAAGTTAGCAAGCAGAACCTTAAATAAAAGAGCCGCTTAGTTTTACTGACCAACTTCACACCACTCATTTCGCACCTCAGGTTTAAACAGGGTTGATTGATATCACTACCATCTGAGGACGAGGCCGATTACCTTCCGCTTTATTTCAGCTTTGCTGATTAACTTTAATGATGCTCATTTAGCCTTGCGATTCTTATCTGATTTCTGGGCCCAACTGAGCAGAGAGAGAGAGAGAGAGAGAGAGAGAGAGAGAGAGAGAGAGAGAGAGAGAGAGAGAGAGAGAGAGAGAGAGAGAGAGAGAGAGAGAGAGAGAGAGAGAGAGAGAGAGAGAGAGAGAGAGAGAGAATATCGGTAAGTGCCATTGAGGGAAGTGATGTTTGGAATAGCGAAAAGAGAGAGAAAGTTGACTCTCCAGCCCCAATTGAACTGGGCGGATGCACTGGCCTCCGTTTAATTTAATTTCACATGCTACCTCTCACTTTCAAATTAGGCAGATGGCCAAAGTTCCGCCAGAGGCGAAATTCCACATGGCATCCTCTTCCAACAACAGGGGCCACAGACTGCGGACGGAGCGATGCTCCCAGCCGGGGGTCTACAGATCTCTCCCGACCAAGACGTGGCCACCTGGGACACAAGAAAATTCTGTACATAAAGATATGGCATTAAGACTTGGAGGTAAGTGAACAGGGTGGCCTAACACAACAACTGCCTAACTGCCCATGTGCAAATAATGCCTTTCAAAGAAAACTCTGGCCTAATTAAGAGGCTAGAGAGGCTAACTAAACAAAAGTGGCTCAATTACCTGAAAGATATGCCTTTCATCTTCATGTTTTCCTTCAAGTCGTGCCAGGTGCATTAACACCTTTCTATACAGACAACAGGGGTGCCATCTTAAAATAACAAGACTCTCTTCTCTACTCCACTCAACCGCCACAAGCAATTTCGCTGGATTAACCGGCGGGTTTCTCTGGTGGCTGTGAGTGCTGAAGAAAGTGATTTATTTTCCTGCTTCTAATCAGAAGGACATGTATTAAGGCACAATAAGTGACTGCTGTTGGCTGAGGTCCAGCATTGTTTACAGCTAAAAGGTCCTTGAGCTAGCAAATGAATTAGCCTGCCAATGGGTGGTTTTGGCCTTCCAACAGGCTGCAACAACCACGGCTTGTGTCAAAGATATGAAATTATCAGAAAGGCACAGCTATTTGCCGATTTTTTGTTGTTCAAGAGTTCAAAAAGTAATCCAATTGATTCTAAGCAAGACAAACGCTACCATAGGCAGCCATATTGTTTTAATGGATTAAGGGGCCACTATTTTCATGCCATTTTGAAGCGAATAATTTGATGCGTTTTGTTGCGCTCATTGTGTTTTGATAAAGACGGAGGTTGGATTAAATGCACAAGCCTGAGCCTCTGATGAGTAATCGGGGGGAATACGGTGCTTTGTGAAACAGACACTTGCTCTAGTTTCACCACGCTGCCACACAGACAGTCCCGCGTGTAGAGTAAATAGAAAAGTAACACCAGAATTCACCCGCAGAGGCACAAAATAAACTCTAGAAAGCGACATGTGCCAAACTCAAACAGGACGGAAAGTTTGGAAACGGCTGGAGTGGAGACTCACCGAACGGCAATTGGTTCGTCATGGTGAAAGACGAGGGAAAGGGTTAACCTGAGAGCGTCTCATGGGACGATCGAACGATGCCAACGCGTGATCCCCTACTCCAGCCAGCACTTTGATAGAGCGCTTTCTCTTAACTCCACAGACGAGAGCAATTACTGTAAGAGAAGCATGATTATAGGTCTGCCATATCCACACAGGCCTGGCATTTTGCTGCTTTACATGCCGGGGGTTTTAAAAGAAGAAAGACAGAGGACAGTATAAAGCAAAGGGGAAGAAAGGCAGCAGGGGAAAGAGAGAGACCCTGGGGAACAAATATCAATATTGTAGGATGCATTTCAGCTTAAAGCGGCTAGAGCCATCAGTCTGGCAGGGTGGAATGTCTAGGGCTTGCTCTGCGACCGTTAGCATGTGAAATTGGGTAGACTTAAAACCCCCTAAACAAGGGGATCAACACGCATTCGTCAAGCTGTGCCACCCGCCTGCGCACACCAGCGCACGAAATCTCCATAGAGAGCTCTCCGGTCCTTCCGAACGCACTCTGCCACGCTTCCTACCTTCAATAGCGACAAACAGCCCCTCCATAGACTGTCACCGGGCTTTAATTTCACTCTTAAAAGCTTCTCCCCCACCTCTCTGCATGATACACAAACTTTGTATTATTCAACCGCTGGCCCCTAATCCTCCCGAGCTAACAGAGGGAAAAATTAGCTTTTGTTAAGTGGTGATTTCTCCTGCTAAATGGCAACACCCTTCTGTGCGAAATATTCCAGGCTTGAGAGGCTTCATTAGACAGTTCGGATTTAAACCGGCGAGATGGACTAATTCCCTCAGACGCGCCGTGTCAAAAAGCCTGAACGGCCCAGGAGAATGTGCAAACGCTGGGAGGAACCTGCGCTAACCTGGTAATCCCATCCTGTCCACTGCTTTCTACACCCACCCCATTGTTTGCGGCGCCAATCCACTTTTGCCAAAGCGGCTTTAGAGGGAGGAATACAGGGACTGCCATCTAGGCCTGCTTAGACCCTGCCTGAGGGGCTTACAATACGCTCTCGTCCCCAGCATCTCCCCCACTTTACAAATTCAAATCTTCATGGAGACTAGTTCACAAAACAAACACTGTCAGTTTGATGCCTCTGTAACGATATGCAAAAGACAAGCCGGGAAGGTGCTCAGTTTTCCTGAATAGCGACGCAGCTTCCAAACCTGCAGGAGGAGGACAGGGCTAAACAAATTAAGATAAATACGAAATACGTATTTGGTTTATGTATATACGTATATGAATTTGGTTTTGAGAAGTGGCTTCAACTCTAAAATCTTAAGAGGATTTAAAAGCTGTTAGTTACCTGTTAGAATTATTCTGCATGGAATCTGTGTGGAGTGTACATCTCTGCTGACAATAAAAGAAACAGAAAAATAAATAAAACAAAGGACAGCATGAGGGCGAAAGCCACCAGCGTGTGCACAGAGCTTTGCCAGCTCTCACAGTCCAAATTAGTGACAAGTTTATTCCCTGCCTGTGGTCAGGAGAGACTAAAATCCCGCCATACGACAGCCACAAAGTGGCACAGGGACTGTTTGATGTCTTCATGTGGGATATGGTAACCTCTTAAATCTTGTACACAGTCCAGAGAACACAAGCTTACACTCTCACAATTACAGTAGGAGGGCATTGTTTACTTTTTTACAGATCGCTGGGAAATCTGTCAGTCCCTCGATTAATAAATAAATTGTAAATGAATTGCAATTAAAATGTACTGAAATTCAAAGAAATTCATAGAACTCTAATTTCTCTAAAGTCAAACTTTGAATGTTGGCTTGACAAAAACTAGTTCTCAAAGTTTTCAAAAAAGAATCTGAATCTGAATAACACCTATTGAAATGTGTATTTAGTTAATATACTTTTATTTGTGTACATATATTTTCCAAAATACGACCTGGGTTGAATTTATTTGAATTACAATTCAGTTAATTCCTTATCCTGTCACCCTCCTGCAGTTCAACTTGCACAACCTGTGGGGTGTGTCCAGATCAGTTCAAAATCCAACTGATACATTTTCGACTTATTTTAACAATATATCTTTTGTGCAATTTAGGTCATCCTTCTCAATTAAACCGCTTGCTATGAAGTTTAAGGTCTCATTTGAGCATGTAACATGAGCAGGATGATTGACTGGCTATGATTACGCTGCCCTTGAGGGTTTAGCTTCGTTGTAGGTTTTTCTCTGCCATTATCACAACACTGATGGCACACATGGCAGCATTTAGAAAGCGCCAGGCTTCAGGTATGCCAGAGCCGTCACACACTCTGTGCTTTGCAGCATAGCACTCATATGCTGAGCGTCTGTTGGCTCAAAAATACATCTCTTTGTTTTGGATCCAGCCCCAGAATCCTCATGCTGGTAAAAGTTGTGTTTAATTCTGTCGCTATATCAAAATGACAAGGAGACCACCAGATTATGAAAAAGAAGAGGAGAAAAAGAAACACAAATGCACACTTCTCAGTATTGCTAGCAAAGGGCATAGACACACACACACACACACACACACACACACACACAACCGGACACAAACACATGCATGTGCACACGGTGTCGTGTGATGCCTTTGCCAAACCACAAGCGAGGGGCCAAAATTCCATAGGCAAATGCTTGAACCCAGCAGGGCTCTGACAAAGGGAAAAGAAAAATCAGTGGAAAGGTAACGTTAGTGAAAAGTGCACAAATTGATGTGCTTAAATTAAGGCAAATCCCTAAGGACTGAGTAAATGGAGCTCATTTCAAAATGTAAAAGATTATTAAAGTTAACGTTATTAAAAAACACACACAAGCAAGTAAAAAAACACCACATTTAGAAACATTTTATCTATTTCAAAGAGGAAAAGATCACACAAGCCAACGCCAAGTAAACCAAGAGAAGAAAGCGAATTGTAAACATGTTACTTAATTGCTTGTAGCAAAAAGACGGATTAAACCAATCAGGTGTGAGACTGAAAGGGGGGAGGAAGAAAAGAGGAAGATCTGGAACCAAATTAAAAATTAAGAAGGTAAACGGTCATATTCTGGTTTCTATTCTCACAACGTCCTCCATTCAGATGGTAAAGACACCGAAGCCCTCTATTGCAGAGAACAGTAGTCTTGTTTAAAAATAAATAGGCCAAACAATAGATTTGAAATGCCTGTCTGCCATTGAGGGGCTGTTTTCTTCTGCTTGCTTTATGACGTTTCATTACATAGAAAGCCGTTTAAATGACTGCTCTTTTTCTTAGACAAATTACAGGAGATATCGGAGACAACAGCAAGTGAGCGATGCAATAAAGAGGCCCGCACAAACACACAAATGTACCATCTCCTCTTTCTCTCCGGTACATCCGACGCCATCTCCTTCTGATCACCCCCCCCACCAAACAGAAATACGCAAACACACTCACTCAAACACGCACACACACACACAAATCCCCACATCCACAAGCGCCACCGCCACCAATCACAGCCCTGACGCCAGGACATCAATTCTCGCAAGTCGCAGAAAATTACCATGCATGAATGCAAAAAAGCCTGATCAGGAGTAATTAACACGGCTTCATATGCAAATTTTATTAATGCAGAACTACAAAGTCATTATGCAAATGCAACTTTCGTCAAGCCTCTTGACAAATATTCAGAGCTCCAGCCAAAGAACAGGTTTCTCTCTCTCTCTCTCTCTCTCTCTCTCTCTCTCTCTCGTTCTCGTTCTCGGCCTCTCTCTCTCTCTCTCCAGCTCTGTACTTTTTTCCAAGGCACAGAGAATGTATAACAAGTATGTTAAGTTATTTCGAACTTGGGAAATATTTTTTTTATATTCTTATGGAAGTTTAAATCTTAGCAGTAAGGCGATGATGGCCAGGCATCCGCAATTAAAAAGCTGGCTCTTGGTAATGACTGTTTGGCTTTGGAGCGAGGTAATGAACCTGTAATTCTGGGGGAAGCGTGGGGGGGGGGGGGGATGCGGATATGAATATGCATGAGGCTCACTGCCTTTGATGATTAAAGAAAATTTTAATATTTAAATGAGTGCATGCAAAGTGATTAACTGAAAAAAGCAACGAGGCAAAAATCTGAAAAGGATTTCAAGATGCTAGGAAGAACATGGATGCAGCTTTCCTTTTTTATGGTCTATTAATGACTAAAACTGTTTTCTCTCGTTCTTTCACTCTCTCTCTTTCTCTCTTGTTTTCAGCTTCTCACTCCTCCTGGCTTTTTCTGTTCCTGCTGCTGCTGGACACAACCCAAATGTGAGGATTTGGAAGGCATTTCAAAAGCCAAGTAAAGGTAGCACTTTCCTGAATTTTGAAGTATTGGATTAAACACACAGGAGGGAAGAAATTAAAGTCTGGTTCACCAAAGGGGATGGCTTTGGCAGCATGTAAGGCCATGTTATAACTACGGAGGACGGTTCAACATGCACCGCAGAGGGCCACGTAATCAACCGCAGATTAACGGAGATGTTGCTAAAACCAGACACTTTACTTTCCACGAAGGCCACAAAACTAACAGCTTAAATATATTTTTCAAGCTTGATTACATGTCACTCTAATGTAAAAACTCAATTTACAATGTAAAGGCTTAGCATGCCATTTAAGTCAGTAAACAAACTATTAATGCACATTTCAAAGGTGCAATCTAGTCTAAGAAAACATGACAGAAAAAAAACCATGCATGTTTGGTTGGTACTTTTAATGTGGCATTGAGGTTTTTGGGATGTCCATTAACATGCATCCAGACTGCAAATTTGAAATGAGGGAAATAAAAAGAAAAATGCTGCATTGTAAGTCTGAACTTAGCCAATGGCTAGCGTGGCTAATGCAGACATTAAAAAAGAGAGGGGTAAGGGGAAAAAAAGATGGAGAAACTACACAAAAGTGGGCAATTATCACTTCAAAACGGCCGCTTGGTTTGGATCTTCAGGCTTTATTGAAACAACTAAAATGGAATAAAACAAGAAGACCAGCAAAAGAGCTGTGTCTGAAGCAGCATATAAAATCAAACACACATCTATCCGTGCACACTGATTCAGGCATAGCCCCTGCACCAGGGCAGGCCATCCTCCTGCCAAGCCTTTGTGAATCTTAATTGAAAAAATGGCATGTGTGTCATATTATGGAAGCATGTTTTCGATATCTCTGCGCCTGTTGTGTCATTATTTATTGAAGAGCCCTCCCAGTGTATATGTTGATTCTGAGAGAGGGACATGTACTCTCAATGTTCTGTGCAGCGAGGGAGGATCCAGATATTTGTTTATTCTGGATTGTGCATGTTCATCTCTGCTGGGCAGAAAATAAGAAAACTATACCATCTTCTGATGTACTCAAAATTCAGTCTGCTTCATAACAATGTTAAACATCTAATGGGCAGCGCATGTTCTCTCAATTCTGCTCTGTAAATATTGAATTTAGACATTACATCAGAGAAAATGTGAACTGTACATGCGAGATAGACTAAACCATGCTAGTCGATGAATCCTGAATGAAGCCAGCCCCCTAGTTACACTAATAACTAATAACAAAACAAAAGATGAAATCTAAATAAATGCTTACATTCAAAACAAAGCACATCATGCACAGTTTAGAAAGCTGGCAAACTGTGCTGGCACCACACCACTGCAAGTGAAACTCCGAAACAAATCTTTCTGGGCAAAACCTCAAAAATAGGTAGGAAGTGAGGGCACGTAACAGGAACCGGCTGGCCAGGCTCAGCATCACTGAAGCCAGGACCGGATCGTTCTCTAGAGCATTAAAAGCTCTGTATCATTCTCTCACTATTGAGATACAACAACCGCATTTTATCATTAAAATAAAACTTAAAGTACAATTAAAATATAGTACAGTGCACTCTGAGTATAGAGTATTGAAGAATTAAAGATACATTTTGCTTAAAAAATATTCAGTTACCAAAGCACAACTGGTCATGTGATCTCAACATGGTGGCTCCCATGAGGTGAACGGCTCCATGTTAAATAATACTTATTTTATACTACTGATAAGACTGGGGACTGTTTTACACACATTTTACAGTACTACTACAGTGGTGGCCAAAATTATTAGAACACGTGGCATCTGGGAGTCCTCTTATTGGGGCTTTATTTATTTTCCAAGAGGACAATTACCCGAAACATTCTTTTAATTATTGCCTGAACTACCTGTGACGGAAGGAATCTGCCGGAACATTGAAAATTATGGACTGGCCCCCTCAAAGTCCGGACCTCAACCCCATCGAGCACATTTTTGGGCGAGTTGGAAAATAAACTGGACAGATCTATTGTACATTCAAAGGAAAGCCTTTGGCTTCAGTAGCAGAAGGCATGGGAGAACATTAGTGTTGAAGTTCTCAGAGGAAATATATTGACACTATGCCAGAGAGATGTGCTGCTGTAATTGCTGCAAAAGTTGGACATACCAAATATTAAAGTTAAAAGTGGATAAAAACAGTACGACTCACTTCATCTGATATTTGATGGTCAGAGCAACCATCTGCATGTTTCATGAACATTATGAAATTAAATCATGTTTTGGAGGCAAAAAAGGTCAATATACACAACATATAAAACAACAATGGGAAATGGAGATGAATGTTACCTTGGATGACGATGTTTGGGTTAATATTTGTTCTGGTTGTCATAAGGGTGTGGGCAGTCAGATCTGGAGGGAATTTGATTGGAAGACGAAAATCTGATTTTTCAGAACTCCGTTGAAATCTTTCCTCACCAAGAATAGTATGAGTGACAAATGTTGGGAGAAATGTGGATTGGTCGGTGATCAAACTCATATCTTTTGGGACTGTCCCATCATACATTGCTTTTGGAGGGACATTAAGGGCGTTGTGGACAATCTACTAAAAGTGAACATACCGTTTGACTCCCAAATTTTTTTATTGGACATCTTTTCAGACAACCTTTCACAAGATCAAGCATTTCTTCTCCGTCTCTTCTTAATGACGGCTAGGAAAATGATAACAATCTGTTGGCTAAAGCCTGAGCCACATACTGTTACGCAATGGACACAAAAGTTAAGACAAGTTTATTTAATGGAACAGTTGACAGCACAACTGCAATTAAAAGTCACAGCTTTTGAAAGAAGATGGGGTCCACCTATTGACTTTATGAAATAGGACATAATCTATGCCTTAATATGTTTATGTTTCTGATTGTAAATAATGTATGACGCCCACTCTCAGGACAATGTTCATGTGTTTTTGTTTTGTGTGTATTCATAATAAAGTAAAAAAAAAAGAGAAGGTCAACATTTTCAGATCTGTCATGTGTTCTAATAATTTTGGCCAAGACTGTAAGTACAAAATTAAATAAAACAAATAAATGACTGAGTGCACATTTAATTTCCATTCACAATGAATCTTTGACCATCAAATATGCTAATACTGAGAGTGTCAGGCCCCGAACATCAAGCGTTTTTGGCTCCTGATGAATCGATTTGCATAACACCTACAAACGTTTCTGGCATTAGACTCAAGACGGCATTAATGGCAGGTGCGGGCTCCTAATCGACAGGGGCCTAACAGTGTGATCACTCTCAAGGAGAGGCAGGGTGAGAGAGTAAAGTGTTTGAGGTAAATTTCTTTATAAATATAGCATGTCTCATGAAATATTCACCGCGGCGATCTGGTGAGCCAAGGGTCAGAAATAACTCCCCCTGTCGCAGCACTTGTTAGACGTGTAAAGCTGTGTGAGTGTGCTTGGATGGTGCGAGTGGAAAGAGATCGAGAGAGGGAGAGAGAGTGAAACGCTGACAGAAACAGGGGCCCATCTCGGGCAAAGACATGTCCACCATCTCACCACGTGGTCCGCTGGCGTTCCTATAGTGATAGAATGCGAGCTAACTGATGCGGCCTGCTGTGAGGTTTTAACTGAGCACTAATGCAACTTATAAAACATATATTTACAGTGCTTGTAGTATTGATATTCCTTCCTCAATACTGACATTTTAGTACTACCCTTAGTATTAAAGTGGTAGTGTTATCTTGGTATTAAACTTAATTTAATTTAGCCCAAACTGCTTAATATACATTTAACATTGTTTTAATGATCAAATAATTAATCAAATGGTCTAAAATCTTTGTTCTCAGCATTCAGAATCGAAGAGTGTATTTGCATACTACAATCCGATTAGTCTTCTTTCGTACACTTATTTGCATACTTGCGATTAGCCTAAACATACCTTTTTGACCTGTCTTGAATGGCAGTCAATATAATAAGTAAATAAATAAACAAGCCAAAAACTGTTGTTATTTCCTAATGCTCTAAACTATGACATGAACACAACCATTACTGCAATCAAATATACGTAAATATATCTGGACAAATCAAAAACATTTTCCTTTTCCTATTTGTCTCTTATTTGAATGCTGATATTTAAGCTAACCTCAAATGCAATGTAGGGTTTGAATGGTACATGGCTGCATCACCATACATTCAAACCAACAAGAGCTTTATTACAACCAACGCCAAATGCCAAGCCTTTACTTACACTCTTCATCTACACCCCATCTGAATCAATTTTCTTGAAAACCTAAAACACTTCCATTCCTGTTGAATTCTGTACAACACAAGTATGATAAACAAAGCTTGACAGTCTATACTTTCACCATCACAGTTTTTGCATATTTATACGTCAGTGACTGAGGATTCAAAAGCTTATTCAGAGAATTAAATATCAGCGGGCAAATAAGAGAGCTAACGTTTCCTAAAGAGTTTAGATTATTAGATTAGATTATTCCGATGTGATAATAGGACCACTTTAGACTGAGTCTACCTTAACCAAAAATACATATTCTAGGAATGTATGCATATCTCATCCCATAATCCTTTTGTTTCAGGTTCATGAGATCATATTATATTATTGCTCTTTAATTAAGGCATGCATGAAGCGAACGGTTTCAGCACAATGCACCGAGGTTCATAGCACCTCTATCGGAGATCTATAATTAAATAACAAGTACCATTAAATGCCTGGCCAGCTTCAGCAGGCCAAGCCATCTAGATGCATTAAGGGGTGGTAAATGTCTTATTTATTTGTTTATTTATGTACACATTTCGCATTTGGACTGCTTAATGGTGCACAGTGGCAACAGCTAGTTATGTCGGCCATCTCAGGGCCCTATTTTTCAGTGCCACTGAACTGTTTTAACCTTGCTGTGCTACACAAGAGGGGCTCTAGTGGCTCGTGCACGCAAACCAAGCCCTCCCTTTGCCCCCAGCAGCAGTTCCTATTGCCTGAGGGTATGCAGAATGTCATATTTTATTTAATTAGGGCTATTAAATATAATTAAATTCCGCTGAAACTTAAGAAGGCTAAGTGGCAATACAATACGGTGCCGAGCAAGCCTGTGTCCTGCTGATATTTATGCGAGAAATATTGAATTCAACCCTCAAGTGGTTCCTCTTCAATGGCTGTCCCGTATTGTCATAGATAACGTTGATTTTTTCATTCACACTAATAAAGAAAAAGCCACTGGGAGAATTATCGCTAAAAGCAATTTCAGTAATCAGAATACTTTATCACTAGGTCTTTTTCGACTGATTATAGGGTTTCGGGAGCAAAGCGCACAATGTTTAGTTATCATTACGGAGTCTCTAGAGAACAGTTACGCATGTGACTTAATGAAGTTGCCGTTCGGTATCTCCCCTCAACCAAAAACAAAGAATCACTTGGATGATTTTCTTCCTAAAGGCCTGTAATATTATGCAAGATATGATCTGTGATATTGGGAACGTTAACTTTAGGAAGTAAGGCCTGAAATTATGCTCTTCCTGATGGACTAATAGTGAATCGCATAAGGACGGGCTGATGTGATGGAGGCTGACATATGGGAATGAAGCGGTGGAGTTTAAGGCCTGTCACAACAGTGCTCGTGTGTCAAGGTTACACGGACGGTTAAATCAAAAGATCAAAATGCACTCTGGCCGAAAAAAAAAAAAAAAAAAGAAAAGATGCGAGGGTCTGGAAGTGCAGGGAACTCTTGTGAAAATAACGTTGGTCTGATCAGAGTTGGCTTTTGGAATCTTATCGATGGATCCAGAAGTGGTCTTCCTCATCCACTTCCTCGCTCTCTCGCATTCTCATGCTCTCTCCCATTTCTCCACTTGAAGCTAGCAGATGGATATATTATAGGAGAAAAAAACAAATTCATGAAAAATGATCTGTGCTTTGAGAGCAAGAGTACCACTGCTATTTTCAAGGCGGAGTGGATGAGTGTTTTTTTGCGTGTCATTTTCTGTTTCACGTCGAGAACAAATGGAACGGGAAAGGTTTAGCATAAAAGAATACTTTAACCTGCTGGGAGGCAATTATGAATACAAGGCAGCCTGTGAGTGTTTAGCCGCATGCTCAAGCTGACATTCAAGCGTCTTAATCACTTTCAGAGGATGTTTCATCTGCCGTTATATTCTTCTCTGCGAACTGCCTCCCTCTCCAGCCCTGAATTAATGAAAGGTGTAAAATTTACTCTTGCGGATTTACAAAGGCAAATGTTCATCTTTCATTTTAATATCCAATTTTTCAAATTCTAAAGTTTAAATGAGATTAAAACTACTTTTCACTACTTTTTGGATCTTACCACAATGGTGACTCGAAATGAAGAGAGATTTAGTCATTTTGTATGGCATTGACTGAAATAACATGAATTAGGTAATCACAATTTTTTTTCATTCGCACTACAAGATAAATAGTGATCGTTTTCTTTGTATCCTTAAAAATACAGGCTAATGTTTTTTTAACATGAGAAAAATTCTGTATACTCAGGAATAAGTCATTTAAAGGTTTGCATCAACAACAAACAAATTAAGTATTTTTACAAAAAGAAAAAAGGACAAAGACGCCAAATGTCAATTGCAAGTGAAATTAACTAAACCTATAATAATTTACAGTCAAACTATAATGAAAAGTAACTTTTGCTGACGTATCATGACTGTCACTTTAATGAATAATGTATCATTAAATGTCAATTTAGGGTGCTTACATATATTTTCCTCTAGAATGCCACAACACACATATGTAAACATATGTAAATTTCTTTAGAGTAAAGAAAAAAAAAAAGTGTTATCCTCACATTTTGTTACTCCACTGTTTGTCACTAATATGCAAGAAAAAAAACATTAACTGTATTATTTTGATTTCAAAATTAATAATTATAAATAAATTATAGAATATAAAAATAATATAAAAGGTGAATATTTGCAGGTGCCCTAAAACTTTCACTTTTGGACCCTGACCTAATCTCTTTATTTAGCAAATTGTGTGGTTAGCAAAGCACACGTTTACCAGTCAGTCTTTAGAAGAAAAAACAAAAACAAACATCACTGATGAACTGTAGTGGAACAGTTTGCACGTAACTGTGTGGATGCTTGCATCATATTTCACAACTGACGCCAACACTCTCTCTGTGCGAGCAGCCAGCCAGTCAGTCAGTCTGGGAGTGAAGTCTGCCTGCATCATGTGAGGTACTGAGTAATTTAGCAGCGGCCTCATTATTACAGACATTTAAATACACAATGCATTGTGGTGGCACGGAATAAATTGTCTCCGATGCCGCGGGTAACTTTCGCAAATAAGGATTGTGAGGCATTAAAAAAACGACGTTATTAAAAACCGAGGCAGTGTCATAAGCCGCTCCCCTGCGTTTCCCCCGGTAACTTTGTCCAACCTAGAATATTATTTTATGAGACCCATTTCCCAAGATCCCTCCGGCTTCTTTGTGAAGGACTTGACTGCGCTGTTTTGTAAGATAACTGGGAGAGTTCTCTCCCTACAGCTGGACTAAACTAAACTGCCTCTTTACCCCTATTCAATAGGAAACTCACTCTTTTAATCCTACTCCATTTCTTTCCTTCTCTCCTCTCCCTCCCTCCCTCCCTCTCTTTTTTTTTTTTTGAGCATTTGAATTTTAATGAGCTTTTCACCTTTTAAGCAGATGGCTCAGGCTGGATTTCTCCATGAAAGTAGGGTGAGTTCTCCGTCACGTCTTGCACAATTTGTTTCAACTACCAGAGTCCTTCAGGGGGTTTTAGGGCTTTGAGTCAGTAATGTGATGTTTCACTTTGCGCGGCGTAGGCTCCCCTAATGAAATCAGCTGAAGGAAAAACAATCTCTCTTGAGGCTCGCAGATGAGCGGTATCACAATCACTACAGGACGCCCAGAGTCCTACTGAGGTAAATGAGTGCGTGTCTCCCTTTGTCTGCAACTCTGCAGGCTGTAAGTGTACGTTTGCACACATCAGTATTAGAAAACATGCTGGCGCGAGAGAACGTGCAAGTTCATTATCGTCAGCTTCTTATGCTTGCTCGAAACTTTTCTGGAGTGAGTTTGACCTACCTGCCAGGCCACTTTCTTGCTTGGGGCAAATTCCTTTTAGGGGCGTCAACAGTCTCTCGTCCTCCTCTTCAGGTGTCACCTGGATTCCAATTTCGACCGGTTCCACCACTTTCCTCAGCTCGGCGCGGGGCGGCGAGGGGCTATTGCGGTCCGCCATCTTGTCGTAGCAGCCGTGGCCAGGCGTCAGACCCTGGCATTGCTTTTTCTTGTGCTCGATGAAGAGCAGAATGTCCCCCAGTGGGAAGGTTAGTTGGCACTGGCCACAGGTGAGGAGGTCGTGGTCGCCCAAGCCCGGAGGCAGAGGCCCAGGCATGCTGGGATCCAGCAACGGGTGAGAGTGGAGATCAGCCACGGCCAGTCCCGCATCCACATGCTCAGCTTCTGCTACGAGGAAGACCAAAAGAAAGAAGTGTTTTGAGACAACATGAAATCTTAATAAAATCTCTGTGCAGTGGCCTAAACAAATAAAAAATGATTTCATCTTAATAACTTAGTCTACTTCTGAAATGACTTTCATTTCTGCTGATGTAACCGAGGCCATGCGAGTGAGGAAAAATATTATCCAATAACACCACAGAATAACACGTTTAATCCAATTTCACGATCCAATCAGATACTGATAAATAAAATCAAGTCCCACCCTAGATTATTTCCCACATAATATTCTGTTTCACATCCAAAATTAAATGCATTTACAATTCATCTTTAACTCATATTTTCCCTCTTCCAGATCCTTTAACCCTTATTAAATACATCAGTATGGGAATTCAAAATAAAATACTGGCCACTTGGATGAGTAAAATTATTAACCAATAATAATAATAATAATAAAAGTTTTATTTTCTTGCTTAACATCCCGTTTCATTCTGAAATGCGCCACTTTATGCAAATGAAATGCATTTACAAATGTTAATTGTTAATACTGTATCTATCCATGCATTTTTCCTCTTCCAGATTCTTTCACCTGCCTTCCTACACAAATTCATGTGGGGGGAAAGCTTAATTGAAATAAAATACTGGCCACTTGGATGACACAAAATATTAACCAAAAATATCACAGCAAAACATAATTTGACCTCACAAGCCAATCAAATCACTCCAAGTTATTTCCTGTTTAATATTATGGCAAACGTCGATTCATCTTTAACTCATAATTTGCCCCCCATAATCTACCCATGCATTTTCCCTCCAAAACTGCATCCCTAGCCACCTTCATAGACTAATTCATGAAACAAAAACCTGACTTGAACACATCAGTGCAGGGAATTGAAATAAAATACAAATGGTGTGGAACTTGAGACGCAATCACACATTTTCTGAGAGTTCAGGGTCAGGTCATTTAGCATTTTGTTATTTGGCAGCTTGTTAAAATAAAGGAAATGAATGTTGGGGCCCGTTTAAGCGTTCACCTATGTCCCATGACAGTCCCACTAAACTTTGAGAGCAGAAAATAAAGGCAGACTTCAATTTAATCATCCCAGCGGCCACACACGAGGCACCTCAGTCTCGTTTCGGCGTGTTCTGTCCTGTAACCAGCCAACTCTTGATAAACATCCATATGTGAGGCCGAGACCCAAGAGCAAAGAACTGTTATTAATATACAATACAGTACTTGTGAGGCTGAGAAAGAGACCGCCAGACCTGAAACAGAAAGAGAGCGAGTCTGAAGGGAGAAGAGAGTGAAAGAAAAAGCAAGAGACTCCGTTTTTGGCTGTGAGAGATATTTGCACAGCCATGAGAGCAAGAGGCCCTGCAGATCTTCTGGTTGATTCTGTCACCTAGATAAACAGCGAGGAGCGACGGGCGCTGAAACCACAGAGTACGCCGGACAACCTCAGTCCCTCTGCCTCCATTTTGAAATTTCAGCCTCACCTTTCACTATGCGGCCACAATCGGCCCTTTGTAGCCCGAGTGCAAGAGCAGTTTTATCAAAGACAGTAGAGGCCCTTGACAAAGCCCCCTCGGGACCCCCTGACAGACAGCTCTGTTGATGTTACATTTGACAGCTTATCCTTGCGCCATACTAATCATAAGATCTAGACAAACACCTCTCTGACTGCCACTTTACACTCTTCAGCTTCCTGTCACTGCTTTCATGCTCTCTCTACTCAACACGCTGCATGATTTGGGTGAAAGCAGGAAAAAAGAAGAAAAACACTACCATAGCAACACTTAGAGCCACACAGTGAGCAGGTGCGGATTTTTGAAGTGCACATAAATCTGGAAGGAGAATGAAGGGAGGAATTCTCAAATTGTCAGAGCCTAAATGACAAATGTGAGATGTTTTTATAGAAACAACTACCTTGCATATTAGGATATAATGTATTCGATTGTTTTCATCTTTAAATGCGCTTTTCGCCAGTACAAGGCCTAAAAGCCTCCCTGAGGCCAGAGAAGCAAGTGAAACCATGGAACGCCATGAGAAGAGACAGACGCCGAGCGAGACAAAGATGGAGGAACGGACCACTCTGCTCACACAACACAGGTAGCCCTGTTTACATCTCCCAGAGGAACTGCCTAACCACTAATTTTCGATGATAAATTACGAGCAGCCTGCGCACCCATCTGCAATTTGTCCACGCTCCAAATTATGAATGCGGACAGATTTGTAATGTCAAGCTCGGAATGCAGCTTTGAAAACGAAACCACTAAACCCCCTCTTATCTCCATTTCAGACGATATTTACTACATTAGAGCGACTACAGATCTGCATCCTGTTAAACAACAGCATCGGAACACTTTGCAAATTATATTAAGGAAG